>JAHPZR010002100.1:0-22500 GCA_019787425.1 Platygyra sinensis
AAAATTCGCTGGAATCTTTAAAGATGATTTTTTGAATAAGGTCACCTAAAAGTATCTTTGGGCAAAATATGAGCGATTTGCCAAATGGGTCGTTGACCGGCGTTTCTCGATCCTAAGAGTCAGCCACTCTTAATATTTACAACAGTTACTGTGTTTATCATCTTTGTGTGGTGACAGAAAAATCTATTTGGTTGCTTTCAATCTCAGACCCTTCCAATTGTATCATTTTACTTTTTCCTTAATTTAACATACCTCTTACCTTGTTTGTACACAAAACATTGCATTTTGTATTTTTTCCTCTTGAAACATTTAGAAATTTCTGGAGAGTGAGCTTGCAAACAATCAAGAAAAGAGAAGAAGGTTGGTGTGGCTGAAAGACAGGCAGCTAAAATGAGACTGGAGTACCAAGATGCTGAGCAGATCCGCATTCAATTCCAAGATGAGGTAAATATAATGAACACCATTCTGTGTGCACAAAGCTTGTTGATGGTAGAACAGAAGGTTAAATATAACGGCAGGTGGCTTTCTATTTTAATTTTTTTTTTGTAATTTAACTGTAATGTGCTTGGTTATGAAATTTTGAACACTGTTTACTTATTGATTCTAGAAAGCTGTGTAATCATGCGTTAATCCTCAGCAGTTAAGGGCCATAAAGAATCCATTGTATCATTCTAAGACTTAAACTTCACTGTGAAACAAAATATTTTTTCTTGATTTGTTTCTGAAACTGTTGCTATATTGTTTGTACAAACTGAATCATAATTTTGATAAATTTCAGAGGGTGTTTAGTGGTAATTTGTTAATTGATAACTCTTTTTTTGACAGCTTGACACTTTGAAATATACTGTGGATAGAACAGCAAAAGATCTTGATAGTGCCAGACACAAACACAACTTACTCAAGAAGGAAGTTACCAACAGAACAGAAAAGTATGGAATAGCACCATTCGTATAATAAACAATTATTGGATGAGGTTGAGCATGATATCATGAATTGTCAAAACCGAGGTCTGTGTTATCTGCTGAAGCCGAAGGCTGAGGCAGATAACACAGACACAAGGTTTTGATAGTTCATGATATCATGCGAAAACCGAATTCAATAATTGTTTTGTTATACATCTTTCACATAATTCATCCTCATTCATCTGAGGAGAACACTCCAAGGGGCTTAGTAACCAGGCAGATGTTGAACTTGACATGATAAATGCAATATCTGCAGCAGATATTGCATTTATCATGTCAAGTTCACAAGCTATTGTGGATTGATTGAATGCTCTCAACCAATCAGAGTTTTCATAGTGAGTCTGATGTATAATAATAGGCATTGAATGTTATCTTGTTGCACCATATTAGATTCTCTAGTGTTCTTTCAGTGAACGCTTGCAACAGATCAACTTGACTAAATTCAGTTTGAGGCCTCACAACAAAGAATGCTAGAATTCACAGCACTGTAATTTTTATGGCATGTTAAAACAGAGGGTCCCCTCATGGCCCGGGGTACTCTCTATAATGGCCTATACCGGGAGGCTCCACCCAAAAGGGGTGCCTTTTTCAGGCTTCAGGTATATAAAAGGGTAGGGATTTCACAAGTTGAGGTATATATACATGTAAAAGGGTAAGGAAATCGGTCATATAGGCATTTAAAAGGGCCTTTAATTATAATATTTCGAATAGACACCCCTTACGGCTGTATCAGTTTATTTATTAAGCACCGCATGAAATTGAGAACAAGACTTCCTAAAGAAGTTATGTGAAAGGGGTACCTCTTTTTCAATAAAAGGCATATAAAAGGGGTACTTTTTCGGCCAAAATGGTATATAAAAGGGTAAGGGGTTGGACCTCAGGGCGGAACCTCCCTGTATTAAACTTTGCTGGCTGGGCCTCATGGAAACCATTTAATTATCTTTTATGCTATGACGTAAACATTAAGAACAAACTACCTTTGAGTTTATACTCTGTTAGCCCTAAATAAATGTTGAAACACAACAATATTGGAAACATCTTCAGAAAGAAAACATTTTGTGCTCTCTTTTTTGTTAACACTTTTTTTTAAATCAATAAACACATAATTTCCATAAAGACTTCTTTAATACATGAACATCATATATATAAGTGCCCTGGGTAAACGTTTTTAGAGCAATTTTACCTTTGATGATATATGATAAAATTAAGGCCATTTTTTTGGTAAAAAAGAATATTATTTTATTTATAAGGCTTGGGAGAGTTCAAAAGGAGCGAGATGATCTGCGAGAGCAGCTGAAAATTGTGACTGACGAAACTCTTACTGCTGAAGAGAAAGCTCAGCAAATGGACATGTTGTTAAAGGAAGAAGAAGCAAGAATTTATGATGTAGAAAAACAGTTGGCTAGATTACGTGAAACACAGGTAAAGTAATCACTGCTGAGCTTCAAGAATTTCTATTATGGTTATTATGATTCAGGGTCAAATATAAGGCACATACAATAGCTAAAACTTGTCAGCTATTTCTTTTAAGATAGTTGCATTAGACCTGCTCTTGACTAAAAACATTTTGTAACTTAAAATTTACTGTCTCACTCTGTCCTAGACTTTGCACTGCTTTTGCTTATTCCTGTAGTGTCTTCTCTATGTTACTTGTTCAATTTGAGACCCCCTGAGGCTATACTATAAAGAACTTCAAGAGGCGTGTTGCAAGAAATTTATCATTTTCTTGCAAACTAACTGCTTGAAATTTATTCACTGGTTCTCATGAGACAAGACACTCACATTGTAAGGTGAGATCTAGGGTTGATTACCAGCCCCTGTTCAAAAAACCTCCACTAAAGGCATTTGGTGGATGAACATAGACTTGACTCAAGTGAGCAGTAGTAATCGAGTCTAGACAGGATCCTTTTCTTGAGAGAAACAAGACGAGAGATGATCACTTACTTTTAGTAGAACTGTATCTCTTTTAAGTGACCAGGTACACGTGTCACACAAGGCCTCTTCTCTTTTGGTAAATAATTACCTTCTCAACTGTGTTGAAGACCGTAGTCTATTATGAACAATTTTCCCTTCTGTTTGTCATTGGACATGGTAGGAAACTCAAATGATAATTTAGTTTCTTATTGAGATCCTATTTTATTTTCCGCATTTTAGTTCAGAAAAACAGAAGAATTACACCAGTGCAAAGTTTTGGAAAGCAACACTGCAGCAGAAATTCAGGTAAATGGCTTTCCTTCAATATGCTTTTTTATGTCAACAGCTTTGCAAGGGTAATTTTTACTTCATTTATTCAGGCTCACACACAAACACTGCACTGAAAAGAACTAGTTAAGCTTACATATCTAGAGATATATTATTTGAACAATGCAAACAGTGGCCACCAAATAGTGTAGTTAGTATTAATTAATATCCTTTGTACTTCTAAAACAAACACAATTGACAGATGATCGTAATTTACAGACTGAACACTGTACTGAATAAAATATTTAATTGACTTTCGTAGCATTGCTGTGCAATGGCCATGTTTGTCAACGTTGCATTTGTTAAAAATTGTTTTTGTTTTCTTTATTGTGATCAGGGTGCTCGTGCTGCCAGTAGGAATCTAAGTAGCAAACTACACAAACTTGACCAGGAATCACTTAAACAACAGGAAATTATCTACATGCAGGTAAGAATTGCTACAAGGATAGATTGACAAAATCCTCTTGTCAAAATTAAGAGACTATGGTATATATGGGGTTTATATGGAAATGAGCACTAGGGGTTGCAGTCATACTTAGAGAATTGTACTCAAATGTGCTCCATCACTGGGTCGCTCTCAAAAAGTTGTTCATTAATTTGTAGTGTCCCCCAGGGGATGATTTTAGGGCCACTACTAT
The DNA here is from genome assembly GCA_019787425.1 of Platygyra sinensis. Lineage (NCBI taxonomy): Eukaryota > Metazoa > Cnidaria > Anthozoa > Scleractinia > Merulinidae > Platygyra > Platygyra sinensis. Next base: position 3,842 of record JAHPZR010002100.1, read on the forward strand.
TTTTGTTACATGTATCAATGATCCAAACTGTTCATCAAATTGTGAACTGATTGTGAACCAATGATGTGTGCTGATAACACCCATGTTACATATGCAGGTGACAACGCAGACAATTTTAATTTGCATCCAAATCAAAATAAAAAAAAACTCACTCTAAATATGACTAAAACCGAATTCATGCTTCTTGGATCCAGGCAGAGGTTAAGTACTCTCACAGAATCCCCGGGTGACACTTGCAACCCTTTCACTGGCAAGGGGTCTCCCTTTGACGAGTAAAATCATCTGGCGTTAGACAGAGTAAAATCTGTTAAGTCGCCCTTGGCAGTGAAAGGGTTAAGAGATAGTTTTTTAACCCTTTCACTACCAAGGGGTCTCCCTTTGACGATTAAAATCGTCTAGTGTTAGACAGAGTAAAAGCTATTAATTCGCCCTTGGCAGTGAAAGGGTTAATAACTTTTAAGTTAGCCAGGTCACTACCGTAAAATCACTTGGAGTGACCATCAACGAAAAACTTGATTGGAGTGGCCATATCGAAAAAGTAACTAGAAAAGGCGCGTCTGGCATTGGGGCCAGAAAACGAACAATAAGAAACCTTTTCCCTCAAGAGACCTTACATCTAATATGTCAAGCTCCAATATAGCCACACTTTGACTATTACAACATTGTTGGGGAGAACTGTGGGATAACTTTACGAAATAAATTACAAAAACTACAAAATAGAGCAGCTCGTGTTTTGACCCATTCAAACTAGGATGTAGATGCAGGTCACCTGTTCAAACTTCTCAGGTCGACAAATCTAACAAGCCAGCAGCAAATTCAAAGAGCTACGATGATTTACAAGTCCCTGTACGGGTTGGCTCCAGAATATCTAAGTTCTAAATTCGAGAGGCAAGAAACTGCATAGAATCTAAGAGACTCTGAGGATAAACTAAATGTTCCATTGCCACACACAAACTATTATAAAAATCGCTTTAACTATAGTGGCGCCATTCTTTGGAACAGTCTTCCTTGTGACAAATTTGTAACCCTGTTTAAATAAAAATCACCTCACCTCATTTCACTGTGCTGTTCTTGACCCGTGCAAATCAGTCAACTTTCTGGAGACAATTTTTAGAATCTTAGTCCATTAAGGAAAAAGCCCAGGTCCAGTTGCCAAGGACAAGTAAACATTGTTCTTGGGCAAGTGAAAATGGAAGTTTGGTGGTCCAGTGAGCAAGTGAAATTATCCTCAGTAGTCTTGTTATAGTCTTTCTCTGATTGCAGACAGTACCTAGTAAATGATGTAGTTAATAAAGCATGAACATTGCACACCTATTAGGCAAGTACTATTTTAGTGGGAGCAACTGAAAACTGAAATGTTCTGATCCACTGAACAACTGAAGTTCAAACCTTTTTTCCGGCCCTGTTGCTGGTGATAAATCTGACTCGATGATTTTCTAAGCTTAGCGTTCTTTCCGTGACTTTCCCTTACAAGACACAGTTGGACAAGCTCGTACTTTCAGTTGTACACACATTTTTAGTGGTCTGGAGTTATTTTTTGAGTCTTTTTTGAGCTTGTTTCTCTTGATTGTGTTTAATAGGATTTTCAACTGCAGCAATTGGAGCGAAGAATAAGCCGCATGCAGGGGGAGAGGAGCAATGAAGAGAAGCTGCAGCTGGAGGCCAGAATTAAGGTCAAGATTATGAGCGTAACTAAGGAGTTATTTTGACCATCGACAAAATCACCGTTAAACTGAAGGAAACCTGAAAATGAGACTTTACAAAGATAGAAAAACACCAAAGAGATAATAATAAACCATAAAGGAACAAGGATGGTTAAGGATGGAGAAGATTAACACGGATTACAAACAACGAAATTGAAAAAAAGCTTAACTTTTCAACCCGTTCAACCGTGACTGTGCAGACTTGACACAGACTTTAAAGACTTTAAAGTGAACAATGCGTCGTCACAACTTGTACATCTACTTTAAAGAAGCTTGGTGTTGGCATTTGAGTTCTTTTTGCCCTGTTCAAAATTACGTTTAATTTGTATAGGAAATCGGTCTGTTCGAGAAACAATTAGGGATTAATTGTACGCGTGAACAGATCGGACTTTTTAGTAATTTCCACGAGTGGCTGCCGCAGCCACGAGTGGAAATTAGAAAAAGTCCGATCTGTTCACAAGTACAATTAATCCCTAATTGTTTCGAGAAAGAAGACCGATTTCCTTTTAATAATACGGCAACCGTGAATACAAGCTTCTGGCTGACGTCTTTTTGCTATTGAGGGATGCTAGAATGAAGCAACGGTGGGATAAAATATGTTAGTTTAGTCTTTAAGTTTCTCAACAATTTGAGCCAAAGTTCTCCATACGATATTATTTTTCTTTCGAAAACGAGCCACATAGACGAGTAAGTTCCAAGTTTGTAACATTAAGTTCAATTTCATTGGCTTTGAAGCTGTCAAAACTCTGAACGCATGAGCGACTTTTTGATGAATAATCAACATGTACAGGAAAGAAAATGCACGTCGAAACCAGTCGAGACGGTATCAAAAGCATTTTATTTATTGACAAAACTTGCGTGAAATCGTTTTAAGAAAAGTTTACAGCCTTAATTTAAACTATGACATGGAGCTAAAGATACAAGGACGAGTTCATTCGGGAAAACTGAGGATAACTGTGCAAAGACAAGTGAAGTTGAAACTGGGAAGACTAGTTCAAAGTGACCGGTGTGTTCGTCAACGAAGTTTGTAAGTTTTTAAGATTTTCAAACCATGGACTTAAATTGCTTTGCTTGGTCCGCGGCTCATGAATTCTTCAGAAACGCCAGCTGGACATTTTTGTTACTAGTCGCCTCCATTCTTGGAACGACCATCCTTCCTTGAATTAGATATTCTCATCTTCGTAGGGCTTGACTCGGCAAACATGACATATAGTCGCGGCCATTTTCATTCTTTGCAGACTTGAAGCGTTCATTGCGCGAGTTGTAGTCTTCTTGCCTTCCTCTTAAACCAAAATGTTGAGTCACTAAGTACCAAGTTGTGTTTAATCGACAAGCCGATCCCGACTCTGGCTCGCAGCTGCCGTCTTTCTTCTTTAACTACTTTAATTCGGTGTAGAAATCTCCGAGAACCTCTTCAAGATGCTTGAGCGAGAGATTTTCAATGCAGCCTTTCGGATTTTTCCTCTCGGTAGCTCACTCCAAATATCTGCGTAGCTAAGTTTTGGTCGATTTTGTTTTTGTTTTTATTTACTACTGCTTCTTCATACAAAGCATTTCTTGTTTGTCGTCAACGGCAAACTTGAATTTATCCGATCAAATGCAACCGATACAATTAAAATTTAATTGTTCAGCTATCGATACAATTTGGGATAAATTGATCAGCTTCCAACCAATCAGAAGCGAGTATTTACGGTAGCAGTATTATTAGAAGGAAAACTGAAAATAGCAGTTTACTTAGCAAGAAAAACAACAAAGAGAAAATAATAAACCATAAAGAACAAGAATTTTTAAGGATGGAGAAGATTAACACGGATTACAAATGAAAAACTGAAAAATTTAGGCTTAACTTTTCAAGACGTAATTCTACTGTTATGTTATGATTGTTATTATATATTGTAAAGCACTGAGTTACGAGTTGTACAAGCAAATTGAAAGATTTTACATTATCAATCGATGGATTGTTTTTCTTTTACAGGAACTTATGTCTCAAATGGATGAACATAACTCAACTCACACACTCCTCAGCGCTCAGATGAAAAACTTGAATGTAAGTTGGTTACGTTCTCTCAGTTGTACTTTTCAAGCTGAACTCTGTACAGTACTGTATTTGGTTAAAAACAACGTCTCTCAATTTGTTGAAATCAGTCAACTGAGGTATTTTTTCTGCAAATGCTTCTCCTAAGGCCCGTCTCTTTATTCTACATTTCGCTTCAATCAAGCTCTGACTTTTTCTATCGCCTTTCTTAGGAGTTTAATTTTAAATTACTTAAAAATATATATATTTCTTTGTTTCACAGGATGACCTTCGACGTGCTAACCGAGATTTAAACAAAGGAAAAGATGAAATGAAAAATCTTACAAGCAAAATAGGTAAGCGGTTCATCAGTATCTAGAATCTCCTTACCGCTCGTTATAATTTGATATAGTAAGGTAAAGAGAATATAGCAATGGGTAATTGTGTGTTTGTTTGTTTCCACAGAGGAATTGAATCTTCACAATGACAGTTCTGAAAGGGAAAGGAAGAAAGTTGTAGCCGTGAAACAGGTTGGTTTTATGGCCAGTTTTCCTCGTCAATGTCCTTGATACCTGCCCGGTCATTTTCACTTTTGTCTGTGCTCACACGTTTATATGTTTTGCTACGAGTTATCCACGCGCCGGCTTAATATTTTGTTCAGCTTGTGAACTCGACAAACACAAGACAAAATAGTGGGTCTGGAGATACTTTTTTTCACTAAAGATCTTACACACTAACTCTTTTTTTTTTGTCTAGTTTTAAACCTTTTGTAGTCCTGAGTTTTTAACTTTTATTGCTTTTGTATTTTAGATATCTATTTTAGACTTACTATTGATTTGTCATATATCTATTTTTATAAGAAAATTGTTTCTTTTTTCCGGCCGGAGTCTAATATGACGCACGTAACCTCTGGCAGAAATTTTGTAAGCATCGGGCATGCGACTATTGCTGTTTTTGTTCCTTTTGGGCTAGTTGTGCTGTTTAGAGAAGGTAGAATTTTATACATTCTAGAAAAGAAAACATTTAATTGTGTCGTATTTATAAATTTTCAACACTCAAAATTTTTTTTTTCAAAATCGCATGCTCGGGTTTACTGTACTCTTCAAATATTCTTAAAATTTCGTGAATTTCAGCCTCGATATTCTTTTTAATAAAACTGATTCTTACAAAAACGAAAGAATGTATATTTGTCTTCCATGCGTATTTAACCGTATCAAAGTGTCCTCTTGGTAAGCGTTAGGGAGCGGGCACTGGAAATGAATCAAGTCTTGCGCCATGATTGGCTTTGTGATTGGCTACCCGACAGAGCAAGTCGAGTCCATCTTTCCAGCACCTGATTACCTTCTGTGTTGGACGGAAAATCTTTCATTGACCAAGTTTGTACCGTCAACAGCCGATAAACCTGTAACTGACTCAAGGGACTGATGAATGACCGGTGTTGCTTTGTTATTTCTTGTAGGATCTTATGGTAGATGAGAACATTCTGAAGCTTGAGATCAAGCGCTTAAGAGAAACACTCAGCAGTAAAGCGGACAATGTGCTAAACCTGGAGAAGAGAAAACTTCAATTAGAGACGGTAAGTGATCATTTTCACCTGGAAACATTTTCCTGTGTTTCTAAAACAGTTATTGTTACTGAAATTTTAGGACCAATTTTAGAGAATGGTAGGTATCCTGCATGTAGCATCCCGTCCAGGGGAAGTAGAAATTCTTCTAGCCGCTTCATGCTTCAGAAACCTGGATAAGCTCCGGCAGCTGTGAGCCAGCCTTGGCTCCAAGGCTTCACTTCAGTTATCCTGCAGAACAGGCGTAATTTTTTGCGTATCTTTTAGACGAACAGAGGCGAGCGCGAAACGCGAGTCGCGCGCGAGGGGAGGAGTGCGAATACGCCTGTTTTGCAGGCTAAAAGCAAAGCTGTCTCAGAACAACGTTTTGCAAAATTTTGCAAAATGGCCGTTTTGCAAAACGTTTTGCAAAATGGCCGTTTAACTTAGTCGACCTACTTCATTATGAGTTTCCTCATTTGCTGAGTGATGTTTGCCGGTCCAACTTAAGCTTTACTTATGGGTTTCCATCCCCGGGCATGTTGGCTAGTTGAGAAGGGAAGCTTATAATACTTGCCTTTGTGCGTTTTGCAGGCGATGAAGCAACGCCGTCATGAAATCGATATCCACAAAGATATGCTGAAAGCACAAATCAAATCTTCTGAAGAGGAAAGGCAGACTGTGAGGTAAACCAGCCGCTCTACCGTCTCGTTGGTGTCTCTTTCGCGACGTTTTGGGTTGTCACGTAACGTTTAGAGAGAAGCGTTGTGTGACAGTATCATACGATCGTGGTTACTGTGGACTATAGGCAAATGAAAATGAACGATAGCAACCGTTGTTGTCAAAGGTGTTCTGATGACACCGAAAACACCGAAACGTCGGTTTTTATCGATTTTTTTCCTTTGTCTGTGTTTCTCCAAATCATTACTGATAATAATTGTTTCTGTATTTGTTTTTCTTGCCCTACAGCTCAGAACTACATGAACGGATATCCAAGATCGATAAATTACGGAAAAGGTACATTGATTGAATTTTTTTTTTGTTTACACCTGCGGCAGAAAGTGTTATTTGAGTTACACAGCGCTGATCTCTATTGCCAGTAATATATTTCATCTTTAATTACACCAGGTACGAAATCTTGATGATATCCATGGCACCTCCTGAGGGGGAGGAGGAGAGGTCGCAAGCTTATTACGTCATCAAAGCAGCCCAAGAGAAGGAAGAGCTTCAGCGAGAAGGAGATGAACTGGACGCTAAGATCAGAAAGGCTGAGAAGGAGATCCGGTGAGAAATATGACAAGAAATGTTCAAACTAGCACCTTGCAAGATAGAAATACACTAAACGAGTAACCAAACCAAAAAAGAACACGCATGTTTAAGATTGGCAACGATTTAGATGGATTTAACCTAACGATGATGTCAATGAATCTAAAGTACGGAGCAATGTGACAAGATAACCTCTGAAGTGGTGAAATGAAAAGGAGAAAACGTCACAAGAATATAATGCATTTTCATTCCCGATAGTGCACATGAGGTAATCCAGTAGAAGACAATTAAGTTTGTTTAGATCAACATCTGATTTCTCCCTGCGAATTCAGTTCATTGTCGAGCAGACACGTGATGAGAAATAAGAGTTTCATCAACTAGCAATTACTGCCTTTGATGTGACGCCATTATTGAGAGAAGTGTGTGGTAATTAGGAATGGAAATTCACTTTGATATTGACCGATATCCTACTTGATTATTTATAGGGCGTTGGAGAACACACTTCGGTTAATGAACGGTCGTAATGAGACATACAGGAAAAGCTTCAATAAGGTAGATGAGATGAGTGAAGAGTTTGACGAGAAACAGCGCTTAGAGGATCAAATGCGAGCTGTCATGGACAAATACAAATACAAACGGCGACAGATCCGTGAGCTACAGGAGGATCTGGGCTCCATGCAGAACACGCTGGACAACTTGACAGCCGACGAACAAGCCTTGGTGGAAGTGATCACAGAAAAACAAGCGAAAGCGACGAATTTACAGAAAGAACTGGACGATCAGAAGGTAAAGAAAGACAGAGCTGCTCGCGAGGCCAGTAAAATAGCGCGCGCTGTCAGAAGCGCCAAGAAAAGTTCAGGAGAACTCCATGAAGAGAGAGACATGGATTTAAGAGAGCTGCGAGAGTTCAACACACGTACGATGAAGCAGATGGGAGAAGTGTTACACAGTCACCCGGATCTTGGCCCCAGTGTTCAGATCTACTTCAGCCAGGCCGGGCTACCAATGCCACCCTCCCCAGGCCCTGGTGCGTCACGGCCGACATCGTCTCGTAGCTCCAGGAGTTCTGGAACACTATCTTCCGCTAGGTGAGTTGAAAATTTCAAGTGGTTGGGTTACGGAATGGCACACACGCTGTTTTAAGAAATTGTTCAATTGTAACAATACAAAAACACGACAGACATGTAAGATAATGTTCAAAGTAAAAAATGTGGAGGTGCAGTGGCCTCATGATTTTCTTTTCCTCATGGTTAGTGCGCTCGACTTCGGAGCGAGTGGTCTGGGTTTTAGCCCTGGCCGGGAACACTGCGTTATGTTCTTCGTCAAGACATTTCACTCTCACATGACCTCTCTCCACCCAGGTGTATAAATGGGTACTGGCGAATTTACTTCTGGTGGTAACCCTGCGATGGACTAGCATCCCATCCAGGGGGGAGTAGAAATACTCCTAGTTGCTTTATGCTACTGAAATCAGGTTATTTATAAGCAATTGTACATATATTTTTGCTTTGTTATTTTGTTTTCATGCTGCACCTGTAAACTAGCTGGTGTGTCCTATAGACTCTGCTTATTAAGTCTAAGTGAAAGCCCCGTGTCTATGTCTTTGTGCATGTCTACAGGAGCCCATATGATGTCTAATATTGAGAACGAGGTCGATTTAATGTTGAGAACATGGTCTGTAATGTTCAGAATCTTTTTTTGTCATACAGAAAATATTTTCAAGCTGAGTGTGTGTTTCCAAAAGGAAACGTTAATTATTTTTGATCATCCTACAGATCTGATATCTCAACTGGAAGTCGCCGAGGTGTTGGTACAGTGGACCTTGGGGCTCTTGCTCTGTCTGGAGCCGCGAGTCCTTCTGGGGTAGGAAGTCCCAAAGCAGGTGTGTATATGAACATCGAGCATAAACTGAACCTTTAAATGTGTAATACAAATGCTGTACTCAGGACCCAGAAGTCCAGCTTAAAACCCAACTAACAGCAGCTTTTGTACCTCCCCCGCCCGGATGTAGACTGGGTAGACTAGCAGTACCACTGGTCTAAAAGGAGACGAGTTGGAACAACAACTTGAAATCCATTCCAGGTTCCTGACATGAGGAAGTGACCTACCAAAGCAGCTGCACCCGCGTAATTTTAAAAAATTACGTTTGGAAAATTACCCCAAATGTCATTCTAATGATTTCCCACTCGTTTCTAGGTGTCTCGCCCACCGGCAGTGCACGGGGAAAGAAGACGAGCTCCAGGCCTGGCTCCGCAGCTGGTTCCAAGGCCTCTTCCCGAGCAGGCAGCGCAGCAAGTCGCCGAAGCACAGAGCGTCGTTAGCTCGTAACTCTATTGTCAATTGATAACACATTCAATGTTCGTTAACAATACTTTCCTTTGCCGCTTAGCCTACAATATTGTTGTAAATACACTTGATGTAAATATTAACGTAATTTCTAAAAGAAATCAGTGGAGTTCATTGTTGTGGCGGTTGTTAATAATCGCTGGGGTAATAAACGAGTGGAAACTTTCCGTGATTAGTTCATTCCGGGAGAAGAATTGTCTTACTATTTTCCCGATTGTTACGAGTGTCTGATTCCTCTTGGTTTTCATAAGAGCTCAACCTAACTAGCGTGAAGTAGCTTTATGACGATGTATTGACGTCAGCAACTTCGGTATGCTCTCGGGAACTCGGAAAGCTCTTCGGGCGCGCCTGGCACCTTTGCGGAAAGTCTACTGTACAAAAGCCCCTTCCCCTCTCCCGGTTGGAAATCAGCACAGATTGTAGCTTTTAACGAGATGCCCTTGACTGTTTTTCTATTGGCCGTTTTAGTGCATGTTTGGATATGCCGGACTCGCACTACTTGTTACCTTGACGAGAAAACTCACACTTGTTTCGGCAAACAACAACTTAAGATTTAGCCAATCAATCGCAAGAAACCATCTTCTTAATCTTCTAAATCATCACTTTGCAATATTGACCTCGTATCTGCTGTTGATTAAAGAGGATTTCTAGTCCGTTCTGCGCAGTCTCGAGAGTTTATTTGCCTTTTGTTTTGCATCATGTAAGACATCACAAAATGTCAACATTTCGCAACTACTTACATTTAATTTAATTTAAAAGCTTATAAGGCGCAAATATCTTATTCAAATGCGCCATACTAAATTTCAAAACAACTGCCAACTTTGCAAAAAAGGCCTCAGAGATAAAGAATGTGGTTCGTAACGAATAACATCGATTCGCATTCCATCGAGTGAGCAATCTCGTTCCCAGAGCCCTCGTTACCTTTGTCCAGCGGAACTTCGTTTTCCTGTTCCGCTGGACAAGGGTAACGAGGGCTCTGGGAACCAGTCTGTCGACTGAGTCGTAATATTTCTAAACATTAGGGTGCTGATACTGCAGTGCGGACTGGAAATGTCTTATTTTTTCTCCAATCCATCACTGAAGAGTCTCGTATGGCCTACTTGCAGTTATTTCCTTAGCTGTGATCATTACAGCCGTAAATTTCCACCCGTAAGGCGATCTTTTCTTGCCAATCCAATGGTGCGATACGGAGGTACATTGCTCTGATAGGAGGCTGGAGCTGGTGTGTTATGGTAGTATTGCTATCATGGTTAGCTGCAAAAACCTACAAAAAAGCGCAACGGTAACGCAAGTGTTAAGGCTTGTCATACAATCTACATTTGCGTTGACGTCTTTGATCACGTGCCAAATCACCCCTGCCTTAAATTCCATACTGATGACGTACCTCTCCAGGCTCTTCGTAATTCGTTCTTACATTGAGCAGCAACAACCAATCAGAGACAACTACACGGAGCTTGGTAGAGTGACGTCATCAGTATTGCCGAGTTTCGCGTCTGGGGAGCGCACGCATTGGGATCGATACTGCGAGAAAAGTCATTTTCTTGTGCTTTCGCACCAGATTTGATCACGTGAGGCTCGTGATCGATCAAAGGAAGGCCTGCTCGAAGTTTCTCTTGCGGGAGAAGAATTTTGTTAAATAAACGAGTAAAGGGCGAAAGTTTCTAAAAAAAACTGGCAGCGGTGCTGCGTGGGTGGGAGTATTACAAGACAATTTGGTTTTATCAACTGAGTTGATATTACCAAATTATCTTTGTTATATAGACACGCAAAGATAGATGCTAGTTGTTTGATTCTATTTAACACCATCGCTTCAAATTTTGTCATCGTTTACCATAGATTTAGAAAAATAACACACTGACTTTCACCTTTCTAGTTCCAGGCTGGCCTTCATGCTGGTAGTATAACCACGTGATACCATTTGAGCTATACAAAAGATTGTAACGAGTGACAAACCAATAATGATGAGGATTTCCCTGAGTTGTCACGCCTGTGACGAGCTTTGAGTAAGGTTGGAAACTAATCTGCAGGAATTCATTCACGCCCTCGCTGACCCAGGAGGTGTTTGCACGTAAGCGAGCGTCACTGGGCTTGTGTGGATTTACACTGTAGGAGGCGTTGAAATTTTCATCAGGCAGTTGTCGATTACCAAGGCCCAGTGGAGAAGAGCTGCAAACTAACAAAGAGAAACGCTAAACTGGGTTCCTTGTTTAGTGCAGAAGTATACTCGATCTACAAATCGGGATTTTCAAAATCCAACTAAATTGAGCTGTTAGCAAATCGAAAATTCATGAGAGAAGGGCCATGTGTAGTTTATTTATTTGAATAAGAGCGGATCTTGCGAGCAATCAGTTGTGGATGAAGACTTCGTTCTTGTTTGCTCAAGTAAATCGGAGAACGCGTTATAAAGTGAACAGGCCTTAAGAGCTAACTTAACGTACCAACACCTCCAACCCGGGGGGTACTCGATATATCCCTGGGTTGGGAGGTGCGGCCCGGCCCCTCATACCCTGTCCCTGTTTAAGACAAATATCGCTGATTTTCCTAGCCTGTTTAAGACAGAATTCCGGTTTTTGATACCCTGTTAATTTAAGACGTAGATTAAAAGTTGCGGTTACAAATCGTGTGGTGTTCTTGTTGTGTAATCAATGGAAATTTAATGTGCCTGGTATCCATGCCAAAGTCAACGGAAGTCAACATTAATTTACAAGAGCTTGTAAAACTTTTGCTGTTTATCGTCCAAGAAAAGATATTCCCAATTGATACATCGATACCCTGATTAAGACAAAAAATGATGAATTTGATACCCTGTTTAACACAAAAATTCCCGAAAAACATACCCTGGCTGGCCGCACGTCCCCATTAAGCCCTTTTAAGGGAGTACCGCCCCCCCCCCCGGGACCTCCAACAAGACCGAGGAGGAAGAAGGTCTGCCAGTTAACAAAAAAGAAAGATACAGTCGAGCCACTCCTATTAAAGGAAGGATCTCGAAGGTACGGGCATATAGAGTCATGATCCCTGTGATACATCTGAATATATAAGCGTCGGGACATCGTTAATGAGGTTCGTAGTTGCTAGGATACATAAAGCGCAATTTTATTTCTTACTTTCACACTTTGCTCCAGTGAATTCATCGTGACAGAAACATTCAAACCCAGGATGGCGCCTAACTGTCCTGCAAGTTCCGTTATTTCTACATGGAAGTGATACACAATAGTCCGCAGGTTCTTTCAGTTTGTCCAAGTAAACAGACCCAGACTTGCGCAGAAAGTTCCCTGAATCTGCACGTCGTGATGAGTTATTAAGTTCGCAGGTCATGGCGGGAACGAAGTAGTTGAAAACTGTAACAGAGTGAGTCAGCGTCGCACATCGCAGCGCAAGATTCAATGCGTGTCCCGGATTTTTGCCTGTAGGTGTGTCTGAACAGGGCAAAGTCAGAAATTGATCTGACCGAACGGCACTCGTGATTCGAAACAACTGTGACCTTCATCAAACATACGAAGAGATAAATTACGAGGACTGTGGCTGACATTCTGATCTGCGTGACAACAAGATTTAAAAAAAAACAGTTAAGTGCTGTGAAGATTAATTTTTCGACTGCTGTAAGCTCCGTCTATGTGCTAAATTTTCGCACGTGACTATAAAAAATGGAGCCTAGTGAAACAGATGCAAAAGCAAAAATAATAATTTCATTACCCTAAATAGAGTGTAACGTTTACTTTAGACAAATAAATTACCGTGAATCCTGCTTATCAAGCCTTCTATTATTGACCTATCGGGTATTAACATAGAATCCTTTAATTTTCTAGTATAAACCCTTTGGATACTTCCCCAACCTCCTTATTAAACTCGCCCCGCTTTGAGAGCTCAGAGACAATAACACAGCTTCTCGTACGTTAAAGAGATACACTGTAAATAAACAGCAGCTTTCTTTACATTTCAATTGTCCTAGTATTGCAATGATTGCAGAGTACGTTTGGCAGGCATGTTCAACAAACTTATATATGATGTCGACTAATTTGTCATGTCTTTGCATTGTGTGACTGAATGAAAAAAAAGTCGAGTTACAAACCTGGTTACTTGCGTTTGCTAGAGATAAGAAAAATTCGCATTAGATACTGTTAAATTCTGCTATAAAAAAGCATGTGTTAAAGTAAATTATTTTCCGATGAACGCATTCTAGAATTTAAGCCAACCAGCCACTAAGATCTTCTTCCTCACGCCATAAATCCTCCTGAAAATCTCTGGCCAAGTTGTAGATGGCGATATATATAAAGCCATAGTTTATAGAAAGTCTGTTTTGGATAGGCACCCGCATTGTATATAGTTTACTGAAATCGCGCACAGTTCGTCGAATTACACTTTTTAAATTCCAACAATGACCTTCACAGAGTTAAACCAGCCCTTGCTTAGATTAAAACTTGTATTTCCAAATGAACCGTCTTTCAAATGATACTTCTATTTTCTGTAGAAAGTGTGGTAAACTGTATTTGTTCCCATAAAATATAAATACTCTTCATCACCTCTCCTGAAACAAAATTTAGCGGTCATTCGCATTGTCAGCTCAACTCACCAACCTTACTCCAGAATTCTTGAATGGCACCTTCTCTTAAGCAACTTTTCATAAAAACAAAACTCGTTAACGCACAGAATGGGTCAAAATCTTTCCTTGACTAAACTTTTTCAAGGTAAACTTCACGTTTGTTCAGGTGAACTCCTCTCTTCAGGTTCACACGACTGAATCGTAATGAGTACTTAAAGTGTGTAATTTATCAAACACGTGTGATCAATACAGAACCGTGAATATTAGATTTGGACCTTATATTTGAATAGAGAATTACTACCCCTTTCAGTTTTCCTTTTTGCCCGATAACCATCTCATGACTTTTTGTTTTGATTCGTGTCTTGAAAAGACTGAATATATCAGTATTTTTTCTTTTTTCTGGTTTTAAATAATTGCTCTTTTGACGCAAAGGCACAAGTTTATTCCAGGCCCTCAAATCGTAAATAAAAAATGGCATGTCAAGTAAACACAGAAAAAAAGAACACCGTCTTTTCAAATGAAAGCGAATGCCTTCAAATTAAAAAAGTTAGAAACGGCTGGCCCTCCAAATTTAAAATGACAGATGGCAATTCAAGTAAACACAGCCTGATACAAGAACATTTTTTCCAGAATAAAATGAATTTATTTAAATTAAAAAGAACAATCTGGGATCTAGGGGACAAAAAAGTAAATAAAGCGTTCCGATCCAGCAAATAAAAAACACAAAGAATGAGTCCAAAGCTGGAAATAGCAATTTTTGACTTTCCTCATCTCCGTATTATCTGGACAGTTAGCACAGCCAGGAAATGTACGATCGATAACCTTACAATCTGATTGGCTACGAAGCAATCATCTGTTGTTTTTGCGAAAAACAACAACAGGACCGAGATAATTACAAACAAAGAAATTATCACTTTGCAATGTATTTCACAGTTATTATTTCAGATCGGCGTATTTCTTATAGCGTCTTCGTATTAAGACTACATCATTCTACATACCATTTTTTGCAGTTACACTTCATTCACAAATAGACTACTTTCAGTATTTCACAAGTTCAGTAGCTGTTGTAGTTGAAAAAGGAAATGGAGGCAAGAGAAATATTTCGTTCTCACAGAAACTTAACAATCCAATTGTAAGTAAATAAAAATCTGCTCACTTTCTTATGTTCTTAGCCGACTTTAGCCTGCGTAGCAAATGTTTCCGTGGCCGGGATGAGAAGCAGAGAATTACCGCTGTTTCTTTTTTTGGCTCTCATTTCATTTTTCGCGCGGGCAAAACACTGAAAATTCCGTGCCTCAGTCTTTCATTTCTCCCCAACCCCACGGAAACACTTGTTACCTAGGCTAAGCCGACTGTTTTTATCGTCACACATTGCGAGCCTATTTACCCAGGAGTCTCTGCAACCTAGTTGGCGTGGTTACATAGTTATAAGGCTTGACAGCTAAGCGAGTGGTACACGAGAAGAGAGCGGCGAGTACCGGTTTTGCCGAGATGGGTTTAGATGAAGAGAAAACGGTTCTAGGCGAGGAAATTGTCTCAGAACAGGTAAAACCCTTCATCCATATATTTTGCTTGTGGTATTTTACGTAAAATGGTTGTTTGACTCGGGCAAAAAAGCGTAGTTTTTAACTTCGAAACATGATCGGATTGACCAATTAAGCGGTACATGTACCGCGAGAACCATAATTTTGTAGCGTGACTTATGTGATCATAAGGTGCTGGCGGAAAACTAAGTCGCTAAAGTGTAAGCATGTTGTCTTTTGTCTGACTTCACATTTTCATAAACCGAATTCTTGCCTTCGTCTCGAACGTATCATCAATATTCTTTGGACTCATCTAATAGTATATATTGATTGCCAGATCATCAAACACACAAGAATTGAAAAATCATACATTCATCAGAGTGGCCCAAGTTTACGCTACTCGCAAAAATTTGTCAACTTGCATCTAGTGTCCTGGGAGTCTACTATACACCAAGCTTTGAGCCCACGGCTCGCATGTGTTGTCCTCAGTGGTAGAATTAAATCATCAATTTTTTTTATTTAGTTATATTTATTTATTTTACCACAAAATACAAATACATGTAACAATTAAAAACGAGACAGTCGCACAAAAGCAAATAAAAGTGTCAAGGAAGCCCAAAAAGAAACCATGGGGCTTATAGATATTAGGCTAACTTAGAGTAAAAACTAAAGTTAACAGTTACAGTAATGCACTAGTCATTTGTTTCCCCCGCTACCCCACCCCCGCGACATAGCGGGGGAATTTGCAAACAAGCGATGCCAATTATGGGGAATTCCACCACCCACCAGGGCAGAATTTCTTTGCAAAACCACCAACCCCTGGGGCTAGCTGAAAGACCTTGTAAAAGAAAGGATTGTCTATTTCTGCGCTTAATACATTTTGAGAAACAACAACTATTAGGAATGTTTGAACCAGCTTAAAATACTACCACTGAGGTTGTTTGCAGTATAGCTTTTTGATCAGAAAAATAGTGTGGGAAAATAAGCAATAAGCTGAGAGAAGACTTGAAAATCGTGAGCCATGCCAGCAACAGACACAGTTGTTTGGTACCCCCTCTTGAACTCGTTCTTGTCGAGAGAAACCTGGCCACTTAGGTGGCTGTCACAATACGGAGCATATGTACTACATTTTCAGCGCCGTAGCTAGTAACAAGCCAACCGAGGCACTTGCCTCGGTCATTTCTTTGGCTTTTGTTGTTTATAGTACCTAATACCTAGGAAGAGAACTCAACCATGGACTGATTGCCTCAGTCATAAGTTATTCATAGACATTGCCTCAGTCAAAATTTTTTTCTGGCTACAGCCCTGATTTTGTTTTAAGCACTTTTAGTAAGGGGCTAAGATTTAGGAAATTGTGATTTCAAGAAGATAAATTCAAGATAGCTATAAGCTAGTTCACCTTTTCAGAAGGAAGTACAAATTTCAGTTGGCAACAACATTGCTCGGCTTACGGGGGTTTAAAAGGCATTTGAGATTCTAAAGCAAAAAGGGACAAAGAAAGTGCACTGGTAGAACGTACTCATGATGAGAAATTCAGAGTATTTTAACACACTAGCGGCCATGTCCTTGGGATTAGTTCTATGAAACTGCTTATGTCATTATGTAGAAATTTAAGTCGCAGAACATGAGTTTTGTCCAGGGTCGTTTTAAATTGGGCTAATTAGGTGGGACTAGTCGCAGGGAATTGCTTCTCGTAAGTGTGTACACACCACAAACTTTGCTTCAGGGTCTTGTCCCCTCACTGGGCCCTGAGACCAGTCCCTGGTACCTGTTCCCTAGTGTATGCCGGCCTTTATGGTCACACATGAGTGTATCAAATCCTCTTGTTGTGTATTTATTATCAAACAGAAAAACAACATTAAAGCATCACTTGCACAGTGTTTGTGTAGTGTATGCCAGCCTTTATGGTCACACATGAATGTATCACAAATGTTCTTGTTGTGTATGTATACTCAAACAGGTATTTTAGGTCAGGCAAATTTGAGGTAAAGTCCCTGGGGGTCCGGGCATAAAATCATCGCAAAGCTGCAGTAATTCCCCCGCTATTGCCCGACAAAGTCCCCGCATGTCGCGGGGTGGGGGGGCGGAGGAAACAAATGACTAGTGCATAAGGCCAGGATTGAAATTGAATCAGAACTTTAAGGTGGCTTAAAAAGTAACATTTCCATGAGAAGCCTTGGCTCTTACGCATGCATCAAACAATCACAACAACCATGGGGGTGTGAGGCCTACTTCATAAAACTTCTTTCCGCCTAGTATAGTAAGCTGTTTGCAACATTGCAAAGTTTTACTTTTGAAAACATTCATCCTTCAGGCAATTTCAAATGAAAAAACATTCTTTCAAACCACTGTGCTAGAACATAAACGTAAATTGTGATGTTGGTGTTGTGATCGATTGCCCAGCTATAGTATCAATCTAAAAATCTGTTTTCTTTGCTTATTTGAAAGGCTTTTCAAAATACAGGAGAATGGTGCTTTCCTTTGTGGAATATCTTTTTTTGTTCTAGAGATATCAAGGTTTTGGATTATGCAAATTGGGAAAGTGATGATGTAGTTAACTGTGCAAGTAAAATAGTTGAACACTGAATCAAGAATATCTCTAGAAATAGTGAAGCAGTGTTCTTCAAACTTGGTACCAGAAATGTACATCTTGAAAAAAACAAAATGACACCTGTGGTGCTGTTGCCATGACAACAGTTTTGCCACTCCTGTCCCAATTAGAATTGAAATTCCCAGTATTTGTCGTAACTGAGTATCGTCCATTCCCAGCAATCTAAATTAGGAGAGTTTCAACAATATAAAAACTATGTCTGTTCCAAGCAGGACACTCCATCCCAGTTAAAAGGGTTGCAAATGGGGATATTTGGTTTTTGGCAGACAGAGACTGGAGCCTTGAGAGTTGCCAGTATTTTACCATTTTAGTGGCACAATTTAGTATGTCATCACTTTCCTAATTTGCATAATACAAAAACACTAATACCTCAGATCGAATAAAGATACTCCAAATAGGAAAAAGCCATTCCTCTGTATTTTTTTTAAAAGCCTTTCAAATAACAGCAATTTTTTTTTCATTTCACAGGCACTTAAAAATAAACAAGTAGGTAGCTGTGAGTTGAGTGAAAAGTTGAACTTATCATTTCACCTGGGCCTTTACCCCTATCCTGGTTTCAGCATGCATTTTGAAAGAAAATTAATGACATAGTATCAAAGGTCTGGCAGTCATTCAAAGGCACCTTAAACTTCCATTTCTAATCTCATTTGTAGGATGAAGATTCAGACCCTGAAGATGAAGGTGAGGAAGAAGAAGCACCTGGTGATGATGGAGATGATGGATGAGGAGGATGAGGAAGAGTTAGAAGATCCCTTGGAGAAAGTTCGAGATGCTTGTGGTGAACGTTCTGAATGTACCAAATTAAAAACTGAGTTGGATTTGTGCAATCAGCGAGTTAGTAGCCGGTCAAGCACGGAGGAAACATGTGTACAGGAATTGTTTGATTTTCTTGAGTGCCAAGACAAATGTGTAAGTAGGTTGTGCTACATCTTGTTTAAGTTTGTCTGACTACTCAAAGTAGCTGATGTACCTCAAGCAAGACTAGCTTGAGGTCCTGTTTTGTCAAATACAGCTGTATGGTGAAACTTTTCACAACTCTACTGATTTGCTTTTGATTTGGTTGTGAACTATTAAGGTGACTTACTACAGTTTTCATGGAGTATAACACCCTTC
>JAHPZR010002100.1:27500-54720 GCA_019787425.1 Platygyra sinensis
GAAGACGCTATAAGAAATACGCCGATCTGAAATAATAACTGTGAAATACATTGCAAGTGATAATTTCTTTGTTTGTAATTATCTCGGTCCTGTTGTTGTTTTTCGCAAAAACAACAGATGATTGCTTCGTAGCCAATCAGATTGTAAGGTTATCGATCGTACATTTCCTGGCTGTGCTAACTGTCCAGATAATACGGAGATGAGGAAAGTCAAAAAAATGCATTTGAGATTCTAAAGCAAAAAGGACAAAGAAAGTGCACTGGTAGAACGTACTCATGATGAGAAATTCAGAGTATTTTAACACACTAGAGGCCACGTCCTTGCGACTAGTTCTATGAAACTGTTTATGTCATTATGTAGAAATTTAAGTCGCAGAACATGAGTTTTTGTCCAGGGCCGTTTTAAATTGGGCTGGTGGGACTAGTCGCAGGGAATTGCTTCTCGTAAGTGTGTACACACCACAAACTTTGCTTCAGGGTCTTGTCCGCCTCACTGGGCCCTGAGACCAGTCCCTGGTACCTGTTCCCTAGTGTATGCCGGCCTTTATGGTCACACATGAGTGTATCAAATCCTCTTGTTGTGTATTTATTATCAAACAGAAAAACAACATTAAAGCATCACTTGCACAGTGTTTGTGTAGTGTATGCCAGCCTTTATGGTCACACATGAATGTATCACAAATGTTCTTGTTGTGTATGTATACTCAAACAGGTATTTTAGGTCAGGCAAATTTGAGGTAAAGTCCCTGGGGGTCCGGGCATAAAATCATCGCAAAGCTGCAGTAATTCCCCCGCTATTGCCCGACAAAGTCCCCACATGTCGCAGGGGTGGGGGGGGGGAGGAAACAAATGACTAGTGCATAAGGCCAGGATTGAAATTGAATCAGAACTTTAAGGTGGCTTAAAAAGTAACATTTCCATGAGAAGCCTTGGCTCTTACGCATGCATCAAACAATCACAACAACCATGGGGGTGTGAGGCCTACTTCATAAAACTTCTTTCCGCCTATTATAGTAAGCTGTTTGCAACATTGCAAAGTTTTACTTTTGAAAACATTCATCCTTCAGGCAATTTCAAATGAAAAAACATTCTTTCAAACCACTGTGCTAGAACATAAACGTAAATTGTGATGTTGATGTTGTGATCGATTGCCCAGCTATAGTATCAATCTAAAAATCTGTTTTCTTTGCTTATTTGAAGGGCTTTTCAAAATACAGGAGAATGGTGCTTTCCTTTGTGGAATATCTTTTTTTGTTCTAGAGATATCAAGGTTTTGTATTATGCAAATTGGGAAAGTGATGATGTAGTTAACTGTGCAAGTAAAATAGTTAAACACTGAATCAAGAATATCTCTAGAAATAGTGAAGCAGTGTTCTTCAAACTTGGTACCGAGAAATGTACATCTTGAAAAAAACAAAATGACACCTGTGGTGCTGTTGCCATGACAACAGTTTTGCCACTCCTGTCCCAATTAGAATTGAAATTCCCAGTATTTGTCGTAACTGAGTATCGTCCATTCCCAGCAATCTAATTAGGAGAGTTTCAACAATATAAAAACTATGTCTGTTCCAAGCAGGACACTCCATCCCAGTTAAAAGGGTTGCAAATGGGGATATTTGGTTTTTGGCAGACAGAGACTGGAGCCTTGAGAGTTGCCAGTATTTTACCATTTTAGTGGCACAATTTAGTATGTCATCACTTTCCTAATTTGCATAATACAAAAACACTAATACCTCAGATCGAATAAAGATACTCCAAATAGGAAAAAGCCATTCCTCTGTATTTTTTTAAAAGCCTTTCAAATAACAGCAATTTTTTTTTCATTTCACAGGCACTTAAAAATAAACAAGTAGGTAGCTGTGAGTTGAGTCAAAAGTTGAACTTATCATTTCACCTGGGCCTTTACCCCTATCCTGGTTTCAGCATGCATTTTGAAAGAAAATTAATGACATAGTATCAAAGGTCTGGCAGTCATTCAAAGGCACCTTAAACTTCCATTTCTAATCTCATTTGTAGGATGAAGATTCAGACCCTGAAGATGAAGGTGAGGAAGAAGAAGCACCTGGTGATGATGGAGATGATGGAGATGATGATGAGGAGGATGAGGAAGAGTTAGAAGATCCCTTGGAGAAAGTTCGAGATGCTTGTGGTGAACGTTCTGAATGTACCAAATTAAAAACTGAGTTGGATTTGTGCAATCAGCGAGTTAGTGGTCGGTCAAACACAGAGGAAACATGTGTACAGGAATTGTTTGATTTTCTTGAGTGCCAAGACAAATGTGTAAGTAGCTTGTGCTACATCTTGTTAAAGTTTGTCTGACTACTCAAAGTAGCTGATGTACCTCAAGCAAGACTAGCTTGAGGTCCTGTTTTGTCAAATACAGCTGTATGGTGAAACTTTTCACAACTCTACTGATTTGCTTTTGATTTGGTTGTGAACTATAAAGGTGACTTACTACAGTTTTCATGGAGTATAACACCCTTCTATTAACTCTTTCAAAAAATGTTTCCAAGATGTTTTTCCTTTCACTGTTTACTGTTTGCTTAAGTCATGTACCATTTTTGTGAAACTTAAACAATTTAAACATCAACAAAATGAATGACCAAGCACCTAAAGAGCAACTGGGCACTCTCAAATCTACCTATATGAACCCACCTCAGAATTTCAGAAATTAGAAATTGGCTCTCATTTAGCATTCAAGCAAAATAAAAAACAATGAGGGTCTATTATAGGGGGTTGTACATTCTGTAAACCGCCATATTTTGTTCCTTCAAAACCGCAAACCGCTTTCGTTTTCTGCTAAAAACCGACACTGCCATACAGGTAGGACGATTATCCTCATAACCGATCTTTTAACAGCAGGTATCAAATTGTTTGCGATATGTTAGCTCAATAATTGTATTTCTCCTCACATTCGCCACATCGTCCACCATCTTTCCACATGCTTTCGTGACCCTTTCAAAAGCTTTGAAGCCTGGCCTTATATCAGATTACCTCCCCACCCCTCCTCACATGGCCGGGGACACAGAGGGAAGCCCTAACTAACTTGGTCTAGTCCTAAAAGGCAATCCTTTGTTAAAGAGAGAAGCTTTAAGCAAGATAAAGTTACTGCTCAGTCTTCTGAGCCTCATGACTCTGTTTGAATAACCGTCACAAAAACACGCAAAAACCGCGAGCTAACTTTATGATTTCCCGCAACCGCATGATAATTTCTTAACTGTAAACCGCCAGATAAATGTGAATAAAACAGCAAACCGACACTCAAAATTGGCTTAAACCGCCAAACTTCCAGACTAATAGACCCTCCACAATCTGTAAGGCAAATTTTTCACAAACTAAGAAAATGAAATCAAAAATGGCTCGAAATCCGTATTGTAAGTTTTTTTTTTTACAAAAACATGGCTCTAAATGCGATTCGCCCCCTACCAATCAACTGTGAAAATTCAAGTTTTTGGGCAATCCTTGATCAAGGACCGGCTTTTAACAACCTTGGACAGGAACTGAATTATGCTTTCCCTTTATTTAAGTGTGTGCTCATGTCATGCCATATATCGTGTGTAAGAAAGCAATAATATTAGATCTCTTTTATGTGTTGTTTTATTGACCTTTTTCGTGATATTTTATTGGGTCTAGGCTTGAACAGATGTTTGAATACAGAAGTGATTTAACACCTTTCAACTGCTTAAGTGGTTTCCATTTCCTTTTAGGGGTTATATGTACTTGTGTCATTTTTGCACAACACAAATACTTATGTATAGGAGGTAATTAAAGCGTGTTGCTGCCAAGTCTTGCAAAAACTGTGATAAGCCACTTTTATAAGAAGTTCTGGCATAGCTTTAGAAGGGGTCTGACTTGGACAATATTCAACGACCTACAGAGAAGTGTACACTTTTTCTGCGAAGTAAATGACATCCAAACAGTATTTTTGTTTTAATATTTGAAGCTTTTTAAATGATTTTATTTCTTTGTGTTTTGCAGATTGGACATCGCTTGTTTTCTAAACTGAAGTGACAGATATTTTGGTATCCGGACTTTGGGAATACTGTCTTAGAGGATGTAGCACACTTGTTATTTCAGCTTGATTGTAAAAATATATTGGAAAGACTGTACGATGTTGCTCTTTTCATCTGTGGTTCATACACCAGGCCCCGGTTGTTCAAAGGCTGGATAACACTATCCAGCGGATAAATCGCTATCCAGTGGATAAGTGTTGACAAAACAAACCACGCTATCCGCTGGATAGTGATTTAACCGGTGGATAGCGTTATCCATCCTTTGAACAACCCGGGCCTGTAGTTTTAATGTCAGGAATCTCTAACTGCTGTTTTGGACAGATGTGTTTGAGGAAAATGTTAATAAATCTCTTTTATTTAAAAACTTTCAAGTGTCCATTTTTTTTCTTTTGTAAAACACCATAATTTTTAAATTTGAACATAAAATAGTAAAAATTATTATCAAGCCTCTGGGGTTATGACAATGACCCACTTTCTGAAACACAATATTATTCTCCTTGCAAAAAATATGTGACAAGCTTGTTTTCTCAGTGCCATTCAGATTCCTTCAGTTAATTTTCTATTAGGAGTTAACATCACCCAGCAAGCCAGAGATTCCCTTCCCTTTTAGTTCCTTCGTTTCTTGCCAAGCAGAAAGGATAGTGTAATCTCTGTTTTCAACTGTACAATTTCTTAGTATTGTCTACACAGTAAGGCAGATCATATTACAGACACAGCTTTGTGGAGGATAAAGACAACAGTAGTTTGTTGTGAAAACTGTATGACAATGAATCATGAAGAGAATGCTGAAAATTAGAGAACGGTAAAGAAAACGAATAAAATTATCATTTATTTCGAAATAGGCGAAAATCTTTCTTTCCCCTACCCCCAGAACAGAGTTTGAAAAGTGACGACGTCACTCGAGGAATCCCATAATGCAACATCCGCCCCTGAAGAATTTTGGTGCGCCCCGCACATTGGGGTCTCACTATAAATAAGAGGCGACGAACTGCGTGTGGAAAGAAGCGCTTTCGGGGCGCTTCACTCGGCGAGAACAAAGAAACTGAGTTCTTTCGCCAATCTCCTTCGAAAAAAGAAGGGAAGTCGGTGTGTAATCGAACCAAAACAAACTGAAATAATCGACCGGACACACGTTGAAGTCCGTTACACCGTTTGAAGCGTCCGGAGAGAGACAGCTTCAAGTGAAGAAACGAAAAGGTTTCAGATAAAATTACCTCATCGAATCGGCCATCTTGTTGAAGCAAATTATGGCTTTCGTGTCTGGCTCACCGGCTCCCTTACGGGACGTAAAGATGGTTCAGTTTGGGGTGTTGAGCCCAGATGAAATAGTAAGTACACTTTCAAATGGGTTTCTGACTTTCTTATTTCGTCTTTTACTCGCTTTCTTGTCTTAACACGGTCGTAATCGATTTAATTCAATGGAGAACGCATGCAAGTGTTACGGCATTAAAAGTGGCTGTTTTGGTGTTATCTTTTGGTCCTAGTAGTACCTCTTCTGACTAGATTTTTCTATTTCAACAGAAGCAAATGTCTGTTACGACTGAAGGCGGCATCAAGTACTCCGAAACGATGGAGGGCGGAAGGCCTAAGCTTGGTGGTTTGATGGATCCACGGCAAGGGACGATCGACCGTTTCTCTCGTTGCCAAACTTGCGCAGGAAACATGACGGAGTGTCCCGGCCATTTCGGACACATAGAGCTGGCAAAACCAGTGTTCCACGTCGGCTTCTATAAGATGATAATCAAATGTTTGAGATGCGTTTGCTTCTACTGTTCAAAACTTCTTGTTGATGGGGTGAGGAAGTTGATAAGTTGCTTCGTTTGCAAAATGGCCGGGTTCTCGGAAAGGCATGGGCCGAGAAATTGGCACTAGCGGGGGTAGGGTAGGTGGGTCGACGTGGTACAATATTTTCAACAATTCGGGCCTTTTTGGTTTTCTTTAGTTTTTCCATAACAGTTGCAGTGGGATTTGTGCTGATTTGTGATTTAGGGTGTTCTTTGTGTTTTACATATTGCTTCATGAAGAAAACATCTACATATATTGGATGCTTGTGACACAATTTATCAATTTAATCATGTATAGATGATAAATATAATTTTTAGCGAGATGAAAATAAGTGAAGTTTCTTTCTGGCAGTATCAGTACGTAAATATTGTTTCTTAATTATCTTTGCAGAATAATCCAAAAGTGAAAGATATATTGCTGAAGTCTCAAAATCAACCACTGAAGCGTCTTCAACATATCTATGACTTGTGCAAAGGAAAGCGTGTTTGTGAAGGTGGTGACATTGTTGATGAGAAATTACCATCCCAAGATATTGATGAGGCTGAAAAGAAGATGGTAAGGTTGTGTGCTGTGCTGATTTGATTTGCAGTTTTCATTCTTTTAGACCAGAATCGAAGTGGTTTGTTTCTGAAGAAGCCATAGCTTTACTTTGGTTGCAGGCCAGTAAAACATTTTTTTTTTTATCATAAGTAGGAGAAATGTATGACAATTGGTAAGGAGAATCCCTATTGCGATGTCAAGATGAAAATGTTATGCTGCATATAGGATCAATTCCTTCAGTTCCTCTGATGTTTTGAACAGCATTGTCTATCTATTCATGTCATTATTTTGCGCAATTAAATTTTTCAGAGTCATGGTGGCTGTGGTCGTAACCAGCCACAGATCAGAAGAAGTGGCCTTGAACTAACAGCAGAATGGAAGGAAGTGAATGAGGATTCACAGGAAAAGAAGATTCCACTAACAGCAGAGCGTGTCCATGAAATATTTAAAAGAATCTCTGATGAGG
This sequence comes from Platygyra sinensis, assembly GCA_019787425.1. Taxonomy (NCBI): domain Eukaryota; kingdom Metazoa; phylum Cnidaria; class Anthozoa; order Scleractinia; family Merulinidae; genus Platygyra; species Platygyra sinensis. The sequence goes on from JAHPZR010002100.1 coordinate 34,304, forward strand.
AATGTGAAACTCTGGGAATGAATCCCAAGCATGCCCGTCCTGATTGGTTGATTGTGACAGTGTTGCCGGTGCCTCCGCTGGCTGTAAGACCTTCCATTGTTATGAGTGGTTCTGCTCGTAGTCAGGTAATGTGTAGTGATAAATACAAGAGTAGTGACATGTTAAATAATTGATGATCCTGTAAGAATTCTTCTTCAAATTAGCCATCAGGTGATCAAGTCTTATTCCACAGTTTTGTAAGTGTTGTAAATTTTTTTTCAGGATGACTTGACTCACAAGCTATCAGATGTAGTGAAGGCGAATGGCAATCTTCGAAGAAATGAACTAAATGGAGCTGCAGCTCACATAATTGCAGAAGATACAAAAATGCTCCAGTATCACGTTGCAACATTGATAGACAATGAAATTCCTGGTTTGCCAAGGGTAAGTAGATGTCCTGTTTCTTTCCAATATATACACACCTTATTAGAGTAGAGTGTGGAATTTGTGAAATCTAGCTTTATATCAGTGCATTCTGTTTACCTGAGAAGTAAAGGTGAGAATGTGAGCAATTTATAGACTGAGGTAACTGGAAAAATGTCTTTGGGAGTACTCTAAAAAGCACATTTCCAATTTTTGTTGTTGCGGGCGACAAAAGGAGCCCGCAACAACAAAAATTGGAAATGTGCTTTTTAGAGTACTCCCAAAGACATTTTTCCAGTTACCTCAGTCTATAAATTGCTCACATTCTCACCTTTACTTCTCAGGTAAACAGAATGCACTGATATAAAGCTAGATTTCACAAATTCCACACTCTACTCTAATAAGGTGTGTATATATTGGAAAGAAACAGGACATCTACTTACCCTTGGCAAACCAGGAATTTCATTGTCTATCAATGTTGCAACGTGATACTGGAGCATTTTTGTATCTTCTGCAATTATGTGAGCTGCAGCTCCATTTAGTTCATTTCTTCGAAGATTGCCATTCGCCTTCACTACATCTGATAGCTTGTGAGTCAAGTCATCCTGAAAAAAAATTTACAACACTTACAAAACTGTGGAATAAGACTTGATCACCTGATGGCTAATTTGAAGAAGAATTCTTACAGGATCATCAATTATTTAACATGTCACTACTCTTGTATTTATCACTACACATTACCTGACTACGAGCAGAACCACTCATAACAATGGAAGGTCTTACAGCCAGCGGAGGCACCGGCAACACTGTCACAATCAACCAATCAGGACGGGCATGCTTGGGATTCATTCCCAGAGTTTCACATTCCTCATCAGAGATTCTTTTAAATATTTCATGGACACGCTCTGCTGTTAGTGGAATCTTCTTTTCCTGTGAATCCTCATTCACTTCCTTCCATTCTGCTGTTAGTTCAAGGCCACTTCTTCTGATCTGTGGCTGGTTACGACCACAGCCACCATGACTCTGAAAAATTTAATTGCGCAAAATAATGACATGAATAGATAGACAATGCTGTTCAAAACATCAGAGGAACTGAAGGAATTGATCCTATATGCAGCATAACATTTTCATCTTGACATCGCAATAGGGATTCTCCTTACCAATTGTCATACATTTCTCCTACTTATGATAAAAAAAAAAATGTTTTACTGGCCTGCAACCAAAGTAAAGCTATGGCTTCTTCAGAAACAAACCACTTCGATTCTGGTCTAAAAGAATGAAAACTGCAAATCAAATCAGCACAGCACACAACCTTACCATCTTCTTTTCAGCCTCATCAATATCTTGGGATGGTAATTTCTCATCAACAATGTCACCACCTTCACAAACACGCTTTCCTTTGCACAAGTCATAGATATGTTGAAGACGCTTCAGTGGTTGATTTTGAGACTTCAGCAATATATCTTTCACTTTTGGATTATTCTGCAAAGATAATTAAGAAACAATATTTACGTACTGATACTGCCAGAAAGAAACTTCACTTATTTTCATCTCGCTAAAAATTATATTTATCATCTATACATGATTAAATTGATAAATTGTGTCACAAGCATCCAATATATGTAGATGTTTTCTTCATGAAGCAATATGTAAAACACAAAGAACACCCTAAATCACAAATCAGCACAAATCCCACTGCAACTGTTATGGAAAAACTAAAGAAAACCAAAAAGGCCCGAATTGTTGAAAATATTGTACCACGTCGACCCACCTACCCTACCCCCGCTAGTGCCAATTTCTCGGCCCATGCCTTTCCGAGAACCCGGCCATTTTGCAAACGAAGCAACTTATCAACTTCCTCACCCCATCAACAAGAAGTTTTGAACAGTAGAAGCAAACGCATCTCAAACATTTGATTATCATCTTATAGAAGCCGACGTGGAACACTGGTTTTGCCAGCTCTATGTGTCCGAAATGGCCGGGACACTCCGTCATGTTTCCTGCGCAAGTTTGGCAACGAGAGAAACGGTCGATCGTCCCTTGCCGTGGATCCATCAAACCACCAAGCTTAGGCCTTCCGCCCTCCATCGTTTCGGAGTACTTGATGCCGCCTTCAGTCGTAACAGACATTTGCTTCTGTTGAAATAGAAAAATCTAGTCAGAAGAGGTACTACTAGGACCAAAAGATAACACCAAAACAGCCACTTTTAATGCCGTAACACTTGCATGCGTTCTCCATTGAATTAAATCGATTACGACCGTGTTAAGACAAGAAAGCGAGTAAAAGACGAAATAAGAAAGTCAGAAACCCATTTGAAAGTGTACTTACTATTTCATCTGGGCTCAACACCCCAAACTGAACCATCTTTACGTCCCGTAAGGGAGCCGGTGAGCCAGACACGAAAGCCATAATTTGCTTCAACAAGATGGCCGATTCGATGAGGTAATTTTATCTGAAACCTTTTCGTTTCTTCACTTGAAGCTGTCTCTCTCCGGACGCTTCAAACGGTGTAACGGACTTCAACGTGTGTCCGGTCGATTATTTCAGTTTGTTTTGGTTCGATTACACACCGACTTCCCTTCTTTTTTCGAAGGAGATTGGCGAAAGAACTCAGTTTCTTTGTTCTCGCCGAGTGAAGCGCCCCGAAAGCGCTTCTTTCCACACGCAGTTCGTCGCCTCTTATTTATAGTGAGACCCCAATGTGCGGGGCGCACCAAAATTCTTCAGGGGCGGATGTTGCATTATGGGATTCCTCGAGTGACGTCGTCACTTTTCAAACTCTGTTCTGGGGTAGGGGAAAGAAAGATTTTCGCCTATTTCGAAATAAATGATAATTTTATTCGTTTTCTTTACCGTTCTCTAATTTTCAGCATTCTCTTCATGATTCATTGTCATACAGTTTTCACAACAAACTACTGTTGTCTTTATCCTCCACAAAGCTGTGTCTGTAATATGATCTGCCTTACTGTGTAGACAATACTAAGAAATTGTACAGTTGAAAACAGGGATTACACTATCCTTTCTGCTTGGCAAGAAACGAAGGAACTAAAAGGGAAGGGAATCTCTGGCTTGCTGGGTGATGTTAACTCCTAATAGAAAATTAACTGAAGGAATCTGAATGGCACTGAGAAAACAAGCTTGTCACATATTTTTTGCAAGGGAATAATATTGTGTTTCAGAAAATGGGTCATTGTCATAATCCCCAGAGGCTTGATAATAATTTTTACTATTTTATGTTCAAATTTAAAAATTATGGTGTTTTACAAAAAAAAAATGGACACTTTAAAGTTTTTAAATAAAAGAGATTTATTAACATTTTCCTCAAACACATCTGTCCAAACAGCAGTTGAGAGATTCCTGACATTAAAAGTACTGGTGTATGAACCACAGATGAAAAGAGCAACATCGCACAGTCTTCCCAATATATTTTTACAATCAAGCTGAAATAACAAGTGTACTACATCCACTAAGACAGTATTCCCAAAGTCAGGATACCAAAATATCTGTCACTTCAGTTTAGAAAACAAGTGATGTCCAATCTGCAAAACACAAAGAATTAAAATCATTTAAAAAGCTATAAATATTAAAACAAAACATACTGTTTTGATGTCATTTACTTTGCAGAAAAAGTGTACACTTTTCTGTAGGTGGTTGAATATTGTCCAAGTCAGACCCCTTCTATAGCTATGCCAGATTTTCTTGTAAAAGTGGCTTATTACAGTTTTTGCAAGACATGGCAGCAACACGCTTTAATTACCTCCTATACATAAGTATTTGTGTTGTGCAAAAATGACACAAGTACATATAACCCCTAAAAGGAAATGGAAACCATCTAAGCAGTTGAAAGGTGTTAAATCACTTCTGTATTCAAACATCTGTTCAAGCCTAGACCCAATAAAATATCATGAAAAAGGTCAATAAACAACACATAAAAGAGATCTAATATTATTGCTTTCTTACACACGATATATGGCATGACATGAGCACCACACTTAAATAAAAGGGAAAGAGCATAATCAGTTCCTGTCCAAGTTGTTAGAAAGCGGTCCTTGATCAAGGATTGCCCAAAAACTTGAATTTTCACAGTTGATTGGTAGGGGCGAATCGCATTTAGAGCCATGTTTTTGTAAAAAAAACCTACAATACGGATTTCGAGCCATTTTTGATTTCATTTTCTTAGTTTGTAAAAAATCTGTCCTACTGTGAAAAATCTGCCTTACAGATTTTTGAGGGTCTATTATGGTCTGGCGGTTTAAGCCAATTTTGAGTGTCGGTTTGCGGTTTTATTCACATTTATCTGGCGGTTTATGGTTAAGAAATTATTGTGCAGTCGCGGGAAATCATAAATTTAGCTCGCGGTTTTCCGTTTTTGCGTGTTTTTGTGGCGTTTATTCAAACAGAGTCATGAGGCTCAGAAGACAGAGCGGTAACTTTATCTTGCTTAAAGCTTCTCTCTTTAAAGGAGATAGTTTTTTAACCCTTTAGTGCCCAAGGGGTCTCCCTTTGACGACTAAAATCGTCTGGCGTTAGACAGAGTAAAATCTATAAGTCACTATTGGGCATTAAAGGGTTAAAAAAGGATTGCCTTTTAGGACTAGACCAAGTCAGTTAGGGCTTCCGTCTGTGTCCCCGGCCATGTGGGGAGGGGTGGGGAGGTAATCTGATATAAGGCCAGGCTTCAAAGTTTCGAAAGGGTCACGAAAGCATGTGGAAAGATGGCGGACGATGTGGCGAATGTGAGGAGAAATACGAAAATTGAGCTAACATATCGCAAATAATTTGCTATGTGCTGTTAAAAGATCGGTTATGAGGATAATAGTCCTACCTGTAGGGTGGTGTCGGTTTTTAGCAGAAAACAAAAGCGGTTTGCGGTTTCAAAGGAACAAAATATGGCGGTTTACGGAATGTACGACCCCCTATAATAGACTCTCATTGTTTTTTCATTTTGCTTGAATGCTAAATGAGAGCCAATTTCTAATTTCTGAAATTCTGAGGTGGGTTCATATAGGCAGATTTTGAGAAAAGTGTAATTTAACATAGAAGTGTCCAGTTGCTCTTTAGGTGCTTGGTCATTCATTTTGACCACTTGTTGATGTTTAAATTGTTTAAGTTTCACAAAAATGGTACATGACTTAAGCAAACAGTTAACAGTGAAAGGAAAAACATCTTGGAGCATTTTTTGAAAGAGTTAATAGAAGGGTGTTATACTCCATGAAAACTGTAGTAAGTCACCTTAATAGTTCACAACCAAATCAAAAGCAAATCAGTAGAGTTGTGAAAAGTTTCACCATACAGCTGTATTTGACAAAACAGGACCTCAAGCTAGTCTTGCTTGAGGTACATCAGCTACTTTGAGTAGTCAGACAAACTTAAACAAGATGTAGCACAACCTACTTACACATTTGTCTTGGCACTCAAGAAAATCAAACAATTCCTGTACACATGTTTCCTCCGTGCTTGACCGGCTACTAACTCGCTGATTGCACAAATCCAACTCAGTTTTTAATTTGGTACATTCAGAACGTTCACCACAAGCATCTCGAACTTTCTCCAAGGGATCTTCTAACTCTTCCTCATCCTCCTCATCATCATCTCCATCATCACCAGGTGCTTCTTCTTCCTCACCTTCATCTTCAGGGTCTGAATCTTCATCCTACAAATGAGATTAGAAATGGAAGTTTAAGGTGCCTTTGAATGACTGCCAGACCTTTGATACTATGTCATTAATTTTCTTTCAAAATGCATGCTGAAACCAGGATGGGGGTAAAGGCCCAGGTGAAATGATAAGTTCAACTTTTCACTCAACTCACAGCTACCTACTTGTTTATTTTTAAGTGCCTGTGAAATGAAAAAAAAATTGCTGTTATTTGAAAGGCTTTTAAAAAAAATACAGAGGAATGGCTTTTTCCTATTTGGAGTATCTTTATTCGATCTGAGATATTAGTGTTTTTGTATTATGCAAATTAGGAAAGTGATGACATGATAATAAATTGTGCCACTAAAATGGTAAAATACTGGCAACTCCCAAGGCTCCAGTCTCTGTCTGCCAAAAACCAAATATCCCCATTTGCAACCCTTTTAACTGGGATGGAGTGTCCTGCTTGGAACAGACATAGTTTTTATATTGTTGAAACTCTCCTAATTTAGATTACTGGGAATGGACGATACTCAGTTACGACAAATACTGGGAATTTCAATTCTAATTGGGAAAGGAGTGGCAAAACTGTTGTCATGGCAACAGCACCACAGGTGTCATTTTGTTTTTTTCAAGATGTACATTTCTGGTACCAAGTTTGAAGAACACTGCTTCAATATTTCTAGAGATATTTTTGATTCAGTGTTCAACTATTTTACTTGCACAGTTAACTACATCATCACTTTCCCAATTTGCATAATCCAAAACCTTGATATCTCTAGAACAAAAAAAGATATTCCACAAAGGAAAGCACCATTCTCCTGTATTTTGAAAAGCCTTTCAAATAAGCAAAGAAAACAGATTTTTAGATTCATTTGATACTATAGCTGGGCAATCGATCACAACACCAACATCACAATTTACGTTTATGTTCTAGCACAGTGGTTTGAAAGAATGTTTTTTCATTTGAAATTGCCTGAAGGATGAATGTTTTCAAAAGTAAAACTTTGCAATGTTGCAAACAGCTTACTATACTAGGCGGAAAGAAGTTTTATGAAGTAGGCCTCACACCCCCATGTTTGTTGTGATTGTTTGATGCATGCGTAAGAGCCAAGGCTTCTCATGGAAATGTTACTTTTTAAGCCACCTTAAAGTTCTGATTCAATTTCAATCCTGGCCTTATGCACTAGTCATTTGTTTCCTCCGCCCCCCCACCCCCACGACATGCGGGGACTTTGTCAGGCAATAGCGGGGGAATTACTGCAGCTTTGCGATGATTTTATGCCCGGACCCCCAGGGACTTTACCTCAAATTTGCCTGACCTAAAATACCTGTTTGAGTATACATACACAACAAGAACATTTGTGATACATTCATGTGTGACCATAAAGGCTGGCATACACTACACAAACACTGTGCAAGTGATGCTTTAATGTTGTTTTTCTGTTTGATAATAAATACACAACAAGAGGATTTGATACACTCATGTGTGACCATAAAGGCCGGCATACACTAGGGAACAGGTACCAGGGACTGGTCTCAGGGCCCAGTGAGGGGACAAGACCCTAAAGCAAAGTTTGTGGTGGTGACATTGTTGATGAGAAATTACCATCCCAAGATATTGATGAGGCTGAAAAGAAGATGGTAAGGTTGTGTGCTGTGCTGATTTGATTTGCAGTTTTCATTCTTTTAGACCAGAATCGAAGTGGTTTGTTTCTGAAGAAGCCATAGCTTTACTTTGGTTGCAGGCCAGTAAAACATTTTTTTTTTATCATAAGTAGGAGAAATGTATGACAATTGGTAAGGAGAATCCCTATTGCGATGTCAAGATGAAAATGTTATGCTGCATATAGGATCAATTCCTTCAGTTCCTCTGATGTTTTGAACAGCATTGTCTATCTATTCATGTCATTATTTTGCGCAATTAAATTTTTCAGAGTCATGGTGGCTGTGGTCGTAACCAGCCACAGATCAGAAGAAGTGGCCTTGAACTAACAGCAGAATGGAAGGAAGTGAATGAGGATTCACAGGAAAAGAAGATTCCACTAACAGCAGAGCGTGTCCATGAAATATTTAAAAGAATCTCTGATGAGGAATGTGAAACTCTGGGAATGAATCCCAAGCATGCCCGTCCTGATTGGTTGATTGTGACAGTGTTGCCGGTGCCTCCGCTGGCTGTAAGACCTTCCATTGTTATGAGTGGTTCTGCTCGTAGTCAGGTAATGTGTAGTGATAAATACAAGAGTAGTGACATGTTAAATAATTGATGATCCTGTAAGAATTCTTCTTCAAATTAGCCATCAGGTGATCAAGTCTTATTCCACAGTTTTGTAAGTGTTGTAAATTTTTTTTCAGGATGACTTGACTCACAAGCTATCAGATGTAGTGAAGGCGAATGGCAATCTTCGAAGAAATGAACTAAATGGAGCTGCAGCTCACATAATTGCAGAAGATACAAAAATGCTCCAGTATCACGTTGCAACATTGATAGACAATGAAATTCCTGGTTTGCCAAGGGTAAGTAGATGTCCTGTTTCTTTCCAATATATACACACCTTATTAGAGTAGAGTGTGGAATTTGTGAAATCTAGCTTTATATCAGTGCATTCTGTTTACCTGAGAAGTAAAGGTTGAGAATGTGAGCAATTTATAGACTGAGGTAACTGGAAAAATGTCTTTGGGAGTACTCTAAAAAGCACATTTCCAATTTTTGTTGTTGCGGGCGACAAAAGGAGCCCGCAATCCTAATCTCAACGTTGCTTTTACAAACGCATGCGCCGCAGTTGTATAGTTTGGCCCTGACTCGATTTTGCTGAAATCTTGAGTCTTCCACCACGAATGCATGGAATGCAAAGAATGCTATTTTCTCACGCGCATCACTTGTAACATTTGGACCTTGGATCACGTGAAGGCCATGCAAAGCAGCTGCGCCAACCAATCCAAATCGAGCGTGTCAACTTGGATTCGACTTTTCTGTTCATGTTGTCGCGTTGTATGCCATTTCCTGGCCGTATTCTGTCTTAATCGAGAGTGGCAACTGATCCTCAACTTCAATCGCGGAGCGTCAGAATTGTTTGCCCTTGAGCTGACAAGCGCATAGTGTGAGATTGTGTTCTTTAATTTCATAGAAGCATGGAGCGAAAGCTGTTTGTCCTTGACTTAACAAGCGCATGGTCTGAGATCGTTGTGTTCGATATTTTTCTATGTTATGATGTTAAATAAATCACACTTGCGTTAAATCAATCATTTTGACTCGATCAATACGCATACTTTATAACCTAGAGTGCTTTTATTTACGCCGTGAAACAGCAACAATTACAGCATATTACTAAATCTAAGGAAAGCAAACAATGGGATTAGTGTCTCGTGGAATGCTCTGGTGTTACTGTTTCACAGATTTTGTCAAATCACTTTATTGTTACTGTCAAAATGGAGGAAAAAGCGAGTAAAACCTGGGGGTGGGGTGGGGGGTGCTCATGGACAAACAAAATCACCTGACCTTTCCCTATTCACTACTTGCACAATACCATAATGCACCTCTTTAACCCCCCAAAAATTTTGCATACTCATTGTTTGCAATTTCTCCCAGGACATGAGCATGTCCCAAGAGTAATCTAAAACAATGCCTATGCAAATTTTTTTGGGGTAAAAGAGGTGTATTATGGGATTTGTGCAAGTAGAGAATAGGCCCCCAAATCTTTTATTCCCTAAATGGGCAAAAAAAAATCCTCGCCCGCATTTGCTAACCTTTGGTTATTACTAGTTTTAAGTATATATATTAATCAACAAATTTGTAAGCCAAAAAGAAGATCAAAAGAAAACAACTCTGACAATTGGTAAGTCAATTTTTGTTTCCCCAAGTGGTTTTAAAAAATAGGTCTCTAGTCTATTGCAAATCAATTGTGCATGTAGGCTGAAGTAGGGTTGCAGAAATGGGATCTTTTTGTGCGCTTTAGTATATAATGTCTGAACCCAAAGTGCCTCCAAATTTCATATAACCTGCTCCAGGCAAACATTTTGAGAAGGCTGAGCATGGTGACGTGTTGTAGCCAACATAACACTACAACTCTCAGATTTGGTGAAGTGCCTATGTACAAACTCAGGAAACTTTATATGAACATATTTCTCATCTTTCTACAGGCCATGCAAAAGTCTGGCCGTCCCTTGAAATCAGTGAAACAGAGACTAAAGAGCAAGGAAGGACGTATCAGAGGAAATTTGATGGGAAAGCGAGTTGACTTTTCAGCTCGTGCTGTCATCACACCAGATCCTAACTTGTCTATTGACCAAGTGGGAGTGCCACGGACTATTGCTCAGAATCTTACTTTCCCTGAAATTGTCACCCCATTCAACATTGACAGGTTATTATGTTTCTTCTATGCAATTAAATGTACTGGAAGTGATACAGATCTCAACAGATATTATCAAATAATCATGACATCTAAGTCATACACATGATGAAAAATAAAACTTTATTTGATCCTCAAAAGACCATTCCAAGCCACACAACATAGCATAACTAGACGAAACTGCATTATCCTACAGCTGTGGCTTGTTTTAAATTGAAGTAAATTCTCTTTTTGATCCTTTAGCATGCAAGAGCTTGTGCGTCGTGGCAACAATCAGTATCCTGGAGCTAAATACATTATCAGGGACAATGGAGAGCGTATTGACCTGAGGTTTCATCCCAAGCCAAGCGATCTGCATCTTCAGTTTGGATATAAGGTGTGTTTGAGCAGTCTTGAAGAAGCACATGCTAGTGTTTTTGCAGGACTCTCTAGCGTGTTGGAGAGAAGCTAATAAATATGCATTTTTTCAAAGGTGGAGCGACACATCAGAGATGATGATGTGATTATCTTCAATCGTCAACCCACTCTTCACAAAATGTCCATGATGGGGCACAGGGTTAAAATCCTGCCATGGTCAACATTCAGGTTGAATCTCAGGTTAGTAGTCAACATTGTGCATTGGATCTTATTGTCTTGATCTAGCAGATTATCACTTTTCCTTCTTGGTGTTTGAAGGACTGTATATTTTTCAGCTTGTGTTGGTCAAAATAAATTCAGTGCCATGGTGACTTTAGGTTGCACCTTGGAATGCTGATTTCTTTAATAATATATACAGTATGATTATAATTTGCTCTTGTAAGAACATTATAAAAACACTTCCACAATCCCTAGCAGTAGCATGCCAATTCAGTAGTTTTGTTGGTTACTAGCTCCACATGAGAGCCTTATCTGTCTTTCCATTTCAGTGTGACCACACCATACAATGCTGACTTTGATGGAGATGAGATGAACTTGCATGTCCCTCAGTCCCTTGAGGCACGTGCAGAAATCACAGAGATCATGATGGTGCCGAGAAACATTGTTACACCACAGTCAAACAAACCTGTTATGGGTATTGTGCAGGACTCTTTGATGGCTGTCAGGAGATTCACGAAAAGAGATGTTTTTCTTGAAAAGGTGGGTTTGTCAAGTTAAACAAACTTGGAAGTGAAATGGCTTTTTGGGTTGTCCACAGGTAAGGTACAAATCAGGCCCCAGTTGTTCAAAGGGTGGATAACACTATCCACCGGCTAAATCGCTATCTGGTGGATAGCGCGGTTTGCTTTGTTAACATTTATCCACTGGATAGTGATTTATCCGGTGGATAGCGCTATCCAGCCTTTGAACAACTGGGACCGGCTGTTTGACAGGCAGTAAGGTGTGTTGTGTATAATGTTATGGTTATCCAGACAAATTCAACAGGTTGTTCTCCTTATGAGAAAAAGGCGGTAATGACAATTTACTACACACTTCCTTAGATCCGTTCTTGGAGCAATAATTCTGACACACTACCGCATTGTCTACAGGCTCAACTGTAGAACTGTTTTAGGGTGTTAGTAGTTGCTCAACAGCGCTAAGCTGCAGATTGAGAACGCTTGAGTCATGGGTGTGTGAGATCAATATACCTCTCTGTAATGCTTTCTTGCCCTCTGAATATCAGCCTGTGTCACAGTGCACATAGTTGTTGAACATTATGTCAGTGAGGCAGCATTGCAAGGGACAATAGTATTTACCTGGTCATTGCTGATCTTAAAATGTTTGGAGTGCTATAATGTATTTGAATTAGGTATAGATAGTATCTATAGTCAAGACCAGGGGCCAGACATGGAATCTTTAGGCAAGAAGACGTGACTTAATTCTGGTCAAAACCAAGAACTTGGACACCCTAAGTTTTGTAGCTGTGAAAATGTGGGTTCCTAGTAAAAACTTCTCATAAAGTAGATGGCCTTGCAAAAGAGTATTTTCTTGTGATCTGATGTAGGAACTTTGTGTTTGATATTTGATTGTTTCATCAGGACGCTATGATGAATCTGATGATGTGGATTCCTGATTGGGATGGCAAGCTTATACAGCCAGCCATACTCAAGCCCAAGCCTTTGTGGACAGGAAAACAGATCTTCAGTATGATCATTCCTGGAAATGTGAACATGATCCGCACACACAGTACCCATCCAGATGATGAAGACAGTGGACCATACAAGCACATCTCCCCTGGAGACACCAAGGTATATACAATGTACTCCATAAAATGTGGCAAAAATGTGTTTCAAATGAACTGTGGTCAAGGTACTTGGAACAAACTATTACTCTCCTGAAAGAGATTGTATATACATGCAGTCCAATCTGTGTCTTGTTGGGGTGTTCGTTTGGTATTTGTTTACATTATAGTTTGAATTAGGTCAACCTATAAAATCTGTGCTATCAGTGTTAATGAGAAAACTCCTTCCTGGTTGTCATTTTCTTTCTTAAAAATTTGTTCTAAGAACTGATTGACAGAACCATGACCAGGTGAAATCTGCTATTTGTGGTTTTTGTTAATCTTCATAATTAAAAGATAACACCTTTTGTTGTTCCATTTTGATAGGTTTTGATAGAACATGGTGAGCTGATCTCTGGCATTTTGTGTAAAAAATCGCTGGGAACCTCGTCAGGAAGTTTGGTCCATATTGTTGCTGTTGAACTTGGTCATGAGATTGCCCGTATGTTTTACGGCAACATTCAGACTGTTGTGAACAACTGGACTCTGATTGAAGGTCACAGTATTGGCATTGGTGACTGTATTGCCGACAATGAAACTTATGAAGAAATCCAGAGAGTAACAAAGAAAGCCAAGGTGATTTTGACAACAAATATGTTCTCACATTATACTAAATACAGAATCAAAAACACTGTTTAAGGTTCAAATTTCTTAAGTAGTTTATATAAAAATGAATAAGTATTTCTTTTGTTGCAATTTCACAGCAAGATGTGATAGAAGTCATTGAGAAAGCTCACAATGACGAACTTGAGCCAACACCTGGTAACACTCTGCGACAGACTTTTGAGAACCAAGTGAATCGTATACTGAATGACTGTCGTGACAAAACAGGAGGAAGTGCACAAAAGAGCTTGTCAGAATTTAACAACTTCAAAGCTATGGTGGTGTCAGGTTCCAAAGGCTCCAAGATCAACATTTCACAGGTCTGTATTTGAAATGTGTGTAGGAAAACTATTGCACCGTGCACAGGTGCTATAAAAATAGAGGTGTATAGTATGGAAAGACATTTACATGGTAGATAGTCCATAGAAAATTCAATGCCATGTAAAACAGCGCAGAACAACATGCTCAGCTCAGGTGGTAAACAAATACATTAAGTCAACCATTGCAGAGATCCCAATCTCTAAAATTACAATCCAGGAGATTGCCAATAATGTAAGTGAGTTGGCACAGATGCAATCAAAAGACATTGAATGACTTGGTGTCCAATGAAGTCTTTACTAGTTAGTATAATGTTGGGTTTAGGGAGAGTTTTTTCTAACAGTTTTCTAAGCTTTGAACGTCATTGCATTAAACTTTTCCAACTAACATTTCCAATGTATTTTCCACTCATGTTCAGGTTATTGCTGTGGTAGGCCAGCAGAATGTTGAAGGTAAACGGATTCCATTTGGTTTCCGTCACCGCACACTTCCTCACTTCATCAAAGATGATTATGGTCCTGAGAGTAGAGGGTTTGTGGAGAATTCCTACCTTGCCGGACTTACTCCAACAGAGTTCTATTTCCACGCCATGGGAGGTCGTGAGGGATTGATTGACACTGCAGTCAAAACCAGTGAAACTGGTCAGTGTTTGAACTTGAAGTATTGATCATTTTTGTTTACACTTTATGATGTTAGTTTTGTTAATACACCTTCGACAAGACCAGGTCATTTAGTTGACAATTTTGTCTGTCAGGAGTTCAAGTTATTCTCTTCATAAACATGTAACATTTTGGATAAATAACTCTATTAACTAGTGGAAATTACAAGTTGAAAAGAGTTTTCCATCTTTTATGCACAGGTTACATCCAGAGACGTTTGGTCAAGGCCATGGAGGGTCTAATGGTTGCATATGATGGCACAATCAGAAACTCAAACAATCAGATGATCCAGTTGAGATATGGAGAGGATGGAATGGATGGAGCTGCTATTGAATTCCAAAACATGCCTACAATAAAGCCAACCAATTCTGCTTTTGAAAAGAAGTTCCACTTTGACTGCTCCAGTGAGAGGTGAGTACATGTAACATGGCCATTCCTTATTTTGAGGTATTGTACTGTGGATGTCCTTTGAAGGTCATGAAAATGAACCTCTTAGTAGCATTTTAATTATTTTTTATGGTTGATTTATTGAAGATTTTTTCTTTAAAGCTTCCTTGATAAAGTTTACTTGTATTTTTGGCTTATCACAGGAAGCATAACCCACATAATTATATATAGAGCATTAACCACTTACCAGTCAGAAACGTAAGAATTACATTCCACTCTTCTTTTCTTGGCAGGCGTCTCCGTCGTTATCTGCAGGAAGATGTTGTGCGAGACCTTTGTAGCAGTGCAGCTGCCTTGCAGGATTTGGAAACGGAATTTAGTCAACTGCAGGAAGACAGAGAGATTCTTCGTAAAATTATTCCTTCTGGGAACTCTAAGGTGAGGATGCAACTTAATTTGCTACACTGATTGATGGAGACTTTGACACTTGATGTCAATCTTCACAATTATGGGGCTTTAACACTGGTTACATTGTTAATCCTCTGGAGGTTTTTTTTAATTTGCTGTTCTCATGACATTGTTTTTTTTTTCTCAGGTGGCATTACCAGTGAATCTTGGTCGTTTGATTTGGAACGCACAAAAAACCTTTCATCTGACAAACAGAACACCAAGTGACCTTCACCCCCTCAGAGTGACTGAAGGTATGAGACTCGAGTTGAAAATTGGTAGATTTCGTTTTGTCTTTTGTTGGGTCACATACTGATCTCAAAATGTAGAAAGACCAAAACAGCAAAAAATGACTGAAGATGGAAAGGTTTATCTCTTTATTGAAGAGTGACAGTACAGTGAACATATGCTGTTTGGCAAACTGCTGTCAATAAAATGAAGATTGTCAATGGGGGATATGGGTAATGGAACAGTCAAAAAGCATGTGAAAGTGTTTTGTTGTTTACCATGCAAACCTCTTTAACCAACATCTTCTACCGGAGATGTGTGGGTTATTTTAATGCACTCATTTTTGATGATTTTTCCTAGTCTGAAACATGTTTTTTCTTCTCAGACTGTTCTTAATGTGAGGTATATGGGTTATTGACCACTTAGAGGTCAAAATGGCTGTATATTGGCCAAGTTCTTTTTTTTGCCTGTTTATGGACTGAGAGGAAGTTGAGGTACAAAAACTCACAAAAAAAAAGAACAAGGCCAAAATCCAGCCATCTTGACCGAACAAACTTGGTCAGTAAAGGATTTATTATATGGCTTTAAGGGAAATTTTTCTTGCGGGATACAATGGGTAGTCCAAAGCAGGCAAGATGGCTCCATCTTGCCCGTTCGGGTCGCCAATCACAGTGCTGGATTTGAGTTATCTTTTCCACTTTTGGAGCTAGCCATATAATAAGGGATGTTATGACTGCAGCTCTATAGTTGTGAGCACTCCATTCATTTTACTTTCAAAGTTACCATCTTACGACGTGAGCCTGATATTAGTTTGAATCTTTTGTGATGTGTTTTAGGTGTGCGTGAACTGTCCAAGAAACTGATAATTGTCCATGGTGAGGATCATATCAGTAAACAGGCTCAGTTTAATGCCACACTGTTATTCAACATCCTCCTCCGCTCCACACTGTGCTCCAAGCGAGTTGCTGAGGAGTTTCACTTGTCCTCGGAAGCTTTTGAGTGGCTGCTGGGGGAGATTGAAACACGCTTCAACCTGTCGATGGTAAGACGAGGGTTGTGTTTTCAGTCTGATTAGTTTGGGAATGCAGTGAACCCCACTTATGAACATGTCTAAAATGGTGTTGTTCTCTTTTATGTTTAGGTCAAACCAGGTGAAATGGTGGGTGCCTTGGCTGCACAGTCTCTTGGTGAGCCCGCAACTCAGATGACACTCAACACTTTTCATTATGCTGGTGTGTCTGCTAAGAATGTGACCCTGGGTGTTCCTCGTCTCAAAGAAATCATCAATGTGTCTAAAAAACCTAAAACACCTTCACTGACAGTTTTTCTTGTGGGGCAGCCTGCCAGAGATGCAGAGAAAGCCAAGGTATGATTAAAGATCAACTTCAGACCTTATTACATTGTTACATATGAATAAGTAGTTGAGCTAGTAGTAGATTAGCACAATCATTAAATTTCCAAAACTGGCACCATATAATAAATGTAAAGCAGTTAGTAAGCTTCATATTTATATATTGCCAAACGATAGTGAGAGCTTATTATTGTCAAACATTCCAGTGGTACTTACCTCTTGTAGTGCAAATCTTCTCTTAAGCAGTACACATACGCAGCAGTGGACGAAATTCGTCTCCTAGAAAAGGTTTTTCTCAGACTGACGTATTTTTAGGTTTCCCTAAAACGTACTGAGCAGGAGTCTGCCTGTTCTTCAATTTGCTTTCTTTAATCACCTGGCCATCCCTTTCTAAGGCACATGTGTGATGGGAAATCCAGTGAATCCGTCCTTGATGTGAGCAAATCAGCTCAAAAACTTGCAGTAATCTGCTGGTAATTCCCAAGATCCCTTGGTAACTCTCTGGCAGTGTTAGACTGAATTAACCAGGTTGGTTTACAAGCTAGTGAGGAAAGGTAGCTAGGTTTTCCAGCACAGACAGTCACCATTACACCGGCCAAATCCTATAATGAGAAGCCCATAGGACAGATTACACGATGAAAGCTTTTCTCTTACCCTAATGCTATTTATTCATCTCGATTCCACAGGATGTGCTTTGCCGTTTAGAACACACAACCTTGCGTAAAGTCACTGCCAATACAGCCATTTACTATGACCCAGACCCCCAGAACACAGTAGTAGCGGAGGACCAGGACTTTGTGAACGTTTACTATGAAATGCCCGACTTCGACGTAACACGTATATCGCCGTGGCTTCTCCGCATTGAACTTGATCGTAAGCGAATGACAGACAAGAAGCTTACCATGGAGCAAATCTCTGAGAAAATCAATTTGGGTTTTGGTGACGATCTGAACTGTATCTTTAATGATGACAATGCCGAAAAGCTGGTGCTGCGTATCAGAATTATGAACAACGATGATGCGAAATTCCAGGATGTAAGTTACTAGCAGACTTGGTCTAAAGATATTAGTAAACTAGTGATTGATGAGGTGTCACAGTCGGACATACTCGGGGTAAAGTATTTAAACTGGCTGTACGGTTGGATTCCTTAGTTAGCTTATGAGTTGGTTGTCTCTTACACAAATGAGTCAGTGTTGTAAAATTCATTTCCTTATATTTCAAAGATCGCCAGGCAAATAAATACACTTATTGTTCTCATTTTCATCTAAAAGTTTTCAAGTGACGCCGTTTCGTTTTCAGTGAACATTTTTAGTGTATAAGTATTATTGAAAATCTACCAGTTTGGACAATGTTGGAAATTCTAGTCTGTCCAGACCCTCGTAAGCTTAGCGAAATATCAACGCGCCGTGTCGGATACGCACGTTAAAACACAAGGGGGTGGGTCTGAAGAAAATGGAAATTTTATACCTTTAAACTTTTGATCCTCACAGGAAGAAGAACAGTTGGACAAGATGGATGATGACGTGTTTTTACGTTGCATTGAAGCCAACATGCTGACTGACATGACCTTACAGGGGATTGAAGCTATCTCCAAGGTGTACATGAACCTCCCTAATGAGGATAACAAGAAGCGGGTCACCATCACTGAGGAGGGCGAGTTTAAACACATCTCTGAGTGGATCCTGGAAACTGATGGTGTGTCGCTTATGAGGGTCAGTGTCAGCGTCATCTTGTTTGATCAACAAGTCAGTCGCTTTTAATGCTTATTTTCAGTTAGATAGCTCGCTTATCAGTGATATTCTCTTTTGTTCTTGCAGGTTCTAAGCGAAAACGATGTTGATCCAGTGCGTACGACATCAAATGACATTTGTGAAATATTCTCTGTAAGTTATGAACTAGCTTAACAAGGCCGTTACTTGTTTCACTTTACCTCTGACTTGCAAGGCAGTGGCTAAGGCTAAAAGGCTTTCTACAGTCACATGAACTCAGGCTCTGAACGTATACTGAGTAAGTGGTTTCACCGAGTGGTTTAGAGCGTTGGATTTGAAATCTAGAGATCCCTGGTTTAAATCCTCCACCCTACTCCCACAGTGTGTGGATTTTTTCCAGATAGTCCCAAGTTCAACTCCTGGACCGCGTTCTTTAAATAGCCAACTGGTCAGCCTCCCAGCAACACCACCATCGAGTTTTATGAAATGTGAAGGAAATGTGTATTAATCATCATCGAGTTTTATGATGATTAATACACATTTCCTCTACATTTCAGCTAATCACTCTTAGTAACACGTTGTTAGTCAGTTTCTAACCTTTGAATCTTCACGTCTCGTTGCAGGTTCTTGGAGTCGAAGCTGTCCGGAAGGCAGTGGAACGTGAAATGAATCACGTGATCTCGTTTGACGGCTCATATGTAAATTACCGTCACTTGGCGTTGTTGTGTGACATCATGACATGTCGAGGGCATCTCATGGCCATCACAAGACACGGCATTAATCGCCAAGAGGTTGGCGCGCTCATGAGATGCTCTTTTGAAGAAACGGTAAGCTCAATTTGATCAACATGCGTTACCGGTCTGTTAACATTTCCCGCTTTGGCACTGTTGGAAGAATTAAATTCTTTCAAGATGTTTTTCTTTTGGCGACCTTTTGCTTTATTTTGTCCATCGTCATGTGGAAAAACGAGCTTTGCTTTTTGTTTGTTACACAAAGCAAACTGGCTGGAAGGATGGTAGGTTTCTGCAAGCCAAAGGTGTTCGTCATATTTTTACGGTCCGCTTTGCAAAATTCTGACGCTATCATCTAGTCACTAACAGCATTTAAGAGCCTATTAAGTCTTAAACAAGGAACATTTGTAATCAGTTTTACAAGATCTCACTTTTATCTAAATTGTCAGGACAAAAAACGAGGCCAAGTACTTTCAGTTGACTTGCTTTGCGTCATTCTCTGAAATCTGTAGTATTTTTCTTTCACATTTGTTTATATTGAGCCCTTTAAGAACAATTTCTTTGTTGGCTTAGGTCGATGTGCTTATGGAGGCTGCTCAACACGCGGAAGTAGATCATCTGCGCGGTGTCAGTGAGTGCTTGATCCTTGGAAAACTTCCTCGGTTAGGCACAGGCAGCTTTGATCTCATGTTAGATGCAGAGAAGTGCAAGTCTGGTATGGAGATCCCTACTAACATAATGGGCCCAGGAATGATGGGTGGACCCATGGCAGGTGAGATAAACAAGCTGACCTTTCGTAGTTGACTCAAGTGGGTATTAAAGGCCCCAGTCAGCCACACCTTTGTTTTTGTTTTATGCTAGAGTCTGGCTATGTTTTTTTTTTTTCGGAGCATGTCGAAACGAAGAAAAATCACTGTGAAACTGCTAAAGATAATTGCAGGTGTAAACGTGCTTTCAGGAACTAAACTTACAGTAAAACGACAAGATCTCGCTTCGCCGTGCTATATCAATAAAAATCGATGGCGTCGAACATGGCAGAGGCTGTCTAGGATCCTTCAAAGCGACTTGTTTAACCCTTAAAATTCTTACTTTTCCAAATTTTTACTTAACTCACTGTTTGTATTATGCGCAGGTACGGGAATGTTCTTCGGTGCAGCAGGTTCTCCTACAGCTAAGTCACCTCAAATGACACCATGGACCATGGGAGCCACACCCGCTTATACAGAGGCTTGGAGTCCTGGACTCGGCAGTGGAATGACACCAGGAGCTGCTGGTTTCTCACCTGCAGCTTCAGAAGCCAGCGGGTTTAGTCCTGGAGGGTACAGCCCAGCTTGGAGCCCGCAACCACAATCACCATCATC
>JAHPZR010002102.1:0-16785 GCA_019787425.1 Platygyra sinensis
CATAGAACATTTTAATAACAAATAGCTACCACTTTAAAAACTTTAATATCAAAAATGCTCTTTCTCAAAGTTGTAAGTGAAAATGGAACTTCCGCAAAAAAAGTATTTTTCTCATTTGAGCCAACCAGAGTGACAGTTTTGTGAGTGCCCGAAAACTCAGTGAATTACGCCTTCATTCAGATTCCCCGAGATAACGCTATTCTTCCGTCGATCTAACATATAAAGCCGTTAAATTTATTTTACTATTCTTTTCACTTAAGTGTAAGATGAGTTATAAAAATAATTTTCTGAGTTAAGTTTAAAAAATTTGTTCAAATCTCTCGTTCTATTTTCCATATTCATCTTGAAAAGCTGGAAACGTTTCTATTGAAATAAATAAAAAAAACTTCTGCTCCTTGGGGGGAGGGGGGCTCGAACCCCCGACCTTCGCATTACTTCAGCACCTCAGCGGTCACGCCAGCACTGCTACAAGTACGACGCTCTAACCGACTGTGCTACGCTACGCTACGCAACTCGTTGGTAGTAAACATCATCTATCTTCAAATCAGACTCAGTCAATGTCATTTACTGTATAACTTGCACTCTTTGCAAAAAGTTATATATCGGCGAAACAGGTGGACGACTAGGCGACCGATTCCGGGAACATCTTCGCGGCGTTGAGAAAGACGACAAAAACGCATCTAAACCGATTTCTAGACACTTAAATCTGCGGAATCATTCCAAGCAACATATGGCAGTCTGCAGCCTCTCCCTGCATCAAGGAAGCACAGAAAGCCGCAAATCTCTAGAACAAAAATATATTTTTCAAATCGGCACTCTTAATCCTCACGGTATCAACGAACGCTTTTCATTCAACTAATTTATTCTGTTGTTTTTCACGTTGCCAGGCACCAACCAATGGCGTAGCTCCATATTTCTGTATATAAACCACATACAACCCACAATTCCTCGATTCGCTCTGACGAAGGGCTACCGCTTGAAACGTCAGCTTCTGAATCTCTTTATGGTGGACAATTCACATTATCAACCCAGTTGATAAAACCAAACTATCTTGTCATACTCCCACCGACGCAGCACCACAGTTTCTTTAGAAACTTACCCCCTTAACCATTTCAGAACCTACAATGGGCGACAAAAGTAGTTGAGACACTTTTAGGAAAAGACGATTTTCCATTCTTAAACATTAGTTCTATTTTATTTGCATCTAGCGTTAAATCTCTGATACCCCCGGCCCCCCAATTCAATGTTGTGTAGGCGTTGTGGTCTGTGCAATCGAAGAAATAGAAAAATCAACATTGTTGTGGGGGAAAGGGGGGGAATGTTTCCAAGACGCAGAAAAATCGAATTTTAGTGCCAAGTGTATCAACACTTTTGTCGCTCATTGTAGATTCATCGGGAGAAGAGTTCATAGACGGACAGGAAAATGAAAACACCAAGAAAAAGATCAAACACGAAGTTGCTCTGTTCCACGAATTGATGGCGAAAAAAATGCATTTTTTAAAAATTACTGAAATTTAGTATCACATTTATTGCACGTAACCTGTTTCTCGTTAACCAACTGCACTATGCTCATTAAATGAAAAAAAGACCTTTCTTTAAGACTAAATAGAAAGAAAAACCACTGCATCAGTGATTCATTTAACAAATAAAGAAGCCTAAGCCGTGTATTACACTGTGATAAAACACGCTGGTCATTTGAGAACACGAAACATCACAAAGACATTGTTTTACTTGAAACTATCAAAAAAATTTAAAAGTTTCCTTATAAAATCCACATTTCATTGTTTAAAGTAAGAGAAATAATTTTCTTTTTTCCACCCAGCTGTGGGTGAAATGGTAAGCCGAGATCGTCCAGTGGTTAGGACACTACGTTGTGGCTGCACTAACCCAGGTGCGAATCCTGGTCCCGGAATCTGTTTTTAAACTCCTTTTATATTTAATTTTACCAACGTGGAAGAAAATTGCAATTGTCGACTTAAGTATAATATCTTCATATACCTAGGAATTTTTAGTAGCATCAATAAAACACTTTGCTTTACTTGAAACTATAGAAGGAATTTAAAAGTCTCCTTATAAAATTCACATTTCATTGTTTGAAGTGAGAGAACTAATTTTATTTTTTCCAACCAGCTGTGGGTGGCATGCTAAGCCGCGATCATCTAGTGGTTAGGAAACTGCGTTGTGCCCGCAGTAACCCAGGTTCGAATCCTGGTCCCGGCATTTCTTTCTTAATTACTTTTATTTTTATTTCGCTAACTTGAAAGAAAATTGTCGACTCAAGTATCATTTACTTGCTGTAACTAGGAATTTTTAGAAACATCACAAAAAGACTTGTATATATTCCATTATTGTATATTCTATTTTAGGTAATAACCTCAGGGCCGTCTATTGATAGCAGGGATTCTTTGTAAGCTCCCTGAAGAAACTACTCTGAGATTTTCTTTTCTTTTTAAATGAAGGTGTATACTAAAGATATTATTTTACTTAAAAGTATAAAGAGAATTTAAAAGGCTCCTTACTATAAAATCCACATTCCATCGTTTGAAGTGAGGGAAATAATTTTCTTTTTCCAGCCAGCTGTGGGTGGCATGGTAAGCCGCGATCGTCTAGTGGTTAGGACACTGCGTTGTGGCCGCAGTAACCCAAGTTCGAATCCTGGTCCCGGCATCTCTTTTTTAAACTTTGTTTTGTTTTTATTTCCCCAGGTTGTGACAAAATTTTTAACTTAAGTATATTTTCTTGTTGTAACTAGGAATTTTTAGAAACATCACTAAGACATTATTTTACATCAAACTATCAAAAGAATTTAAAAGTCTCCTTATAAAATTCACATTTCATTGTTTGAAGTAAGATAAATAATTTTCTTTCACCAACCAGCTCTGGGTGGCATGGTAAGCGGCGATCGTCTAGTGGTTAGATCACTGCGTTGTGGCCGCAGTAACCCAGGTTCGAATCCTGGTCCCGGTATTTCTTTTTTAATTTACTTTTATTTTCATTTCGCTTACTTGTGAGAAAATTGTCGACTCAAGTATATATTGTCTTGCTGTAACTAGGAATTTAAAAAAAAAAAAGACGGATATATTCAATTATTGTATATTCTATTTTAGGTAATAACCTCAGGGCTTCTATTGATAGCAGAGATTCTTTGTAAGCTCCCTGAAGAAACTACTCTGAGATTTTCTTTTCCTTTTAAATGAAGGTGTATACTAAAGATATTATTTTACTTGAAACTATAAAAAGAATTTTAAAGGCTCCTTACTACTAAATCCACATTTCGTTGTTTGAAGTGAGAGAACTAATTTTCTTTTTCCAACCAGCTGTGAGTGGCATGGTAAGCCGCGATCGTCTAGTGGTTAGGACACTGCGTTGTGGCCGCAGTAACCCAGGTTCGAATCCTGGTCCCGGCATCTCTTTTTTAAACTTTGTTTTATTTTTATTTCCCTAGGTTGTGAGAAAATTTTTAACTTAAGTATATTTTCTTTCTGTAACTAGAATATTTAGAAACATTACTAACACATTATTTTACATGAAACTATCAAAAGAATTTAAAAGTCTCCTTATAAAATCCACATTTCTAAGGGGTTTCCAATTGAAAGTCTTTCCACATTCTAAAGGGTTTCAAAGCGCTTCAAAGTTCCAGGAATTGCATCAAATATTCTGAGAAACAAAAGAGCTTAAGTCATGCGAATGGCGCAGTGGTGAGCAGGGATGGCGCAGTGGTGAGAGCACTCGCCTCCCACCAATGTGTCCCGGGTTCCATTCCCGGACCCGGCGTCATATGTGAGTTGAGTTTGTTGTTGGTTCTCTTCTCTGCTCCGAGAGGTTTCTCTCCGCGTCCTCCGGTTTTCCCCTGTCCTCAACAACCAACATTTCCAAATTCCAATTCGATCTGGAATTGTCTGCAAGCACTGTATCGTGAGCCTCTGGCTCGGGTGATTGCGCAAGCACTCCCTGTGTTTGACATCAAATTTGATTTACATTTACAACCTCCCTTTGCTTTCAAACTCTTCGCCCTCGAAACTGCGTGGTTTCCTACACAAAACTGGATTTTCTGTTCCGCATCGATACCACTTCTCCCAAATCGAAAGAGCCTCGATTTTGATAACTTGAAATCGAGGCAATTTACGGTGATATACACACATCCAAAATTTTCTCAAATGAACCTGGCTTCTGGCTCAGTGAACCCAGGCTGGTCACGGCGACCGAAAATAGTGTGCTGCGAAGCCTGGTGGCTTCGCTGCAATTCATTCAAAATATTTCCCCGTTTCTGATTGGTTAAAACCACATGCATAATTTACCGTAACCAGCCGCTGTTGACCAAATATTAAACCAATGACGTCAAAAGTGCAGCCCGCTGCAAATAATTGAGCCGATGACGTCAAAATGACGTCAAAAGTGAAGCCCGCTGCAGATTATTGAACCATAGACCGAGAAAACCGGTGAAGTGGCGAAATATTTTGAATGAATAGTAAAGCAATTATTGAATTCGGCTTTCTTAGGATATGGACAATTCTGCAGATCTCGGAGGGTGTTATCCACCTCGGCCTTCGGCCTCTGTGCCGAGTAACACCCTCCTTGATCTGTAGAATTCTTCATATCCTACTCAACCTCATTTAATAATTGCTAATTATAGCATATTCCACAAATTTGGTAAGCATAGGAACAGACCGAGGAAAACCCAAAGAAAGAGGGATATTTGCACATTTGATTATTCAGTTAGGGTTTTGAATAATCACGCTGGGTTAACTTAGAACACAGATGATATTCAGTCTCTTGAGAGAAACTTTCTTTCTATGAAATGTCGCAACATTAAGTTGGAAGAACATACAAGAAAAGAAAACATTAAGACTTTAAACATCGATCGAGGAAAGTGAGTGGGGCAACACAGAGTCATTAGTTCGTAACGTCCTTGGGAAAAGATAAAAATTCCAAAGGAAGATGCGGAATACGTTCGCTTCGAGCGTATCCACCGTATAACAAACACCACGGTGGCAGTTATCGAAAGAGACACCAATTATTGTCAAATTTCGCCATTATCAGGAGTTTGTTTTGTCCATCGTGAAGAATCTTAAAGAACCAAAATCGGAATTGCCAATGATTTTCCGAAAAAAAAAATTCCTAGTTACAGCAAGGAACTATGCTTAAGTCGACAATTTTCTTACAGGTTGGCAAAATAAAAATAAAAGGAACTTAAAAAAGATGCCGGGAGCAGGATTAGAACCTGGGTTACTGAGGCCACAACGCAGTGTCCTAACCACTAGACGATCGCGGCTTACCATGCCACCCACAACTGGTTGGAGAAAGAAAATTATTTCTCTTAGTTCAAACAATGAAATGTGGATTTTATAAGGAGACTTTTAAATTCTTTTGATAGTTTCATGTAAAATAATGTCTTAGTGATGTTTCTAAAAATTCCTAGTTAACACAAGAAAATATACTTAAGTTAAAAATTTTGTCACAACCTAGGGAAATAAAAACAAAACAAAAAAGAGATGCCGGGACCAGGATTCGAACCTGGGTTACTGCGGCCACAACGCAGTGTCCTAACCACTAGACGATCGCGGCTTACCATGCCACTCACAGCTGGTTGGAAAAAGAAAATTAGTTCTCTCAGTTCAAACAACGAAATGTGGATTTAGTAGTAAGGAGCCTTTAAAATTCTTTTTATAGTTTCAAGTAAAATAATATCTTTAGTATACACCTTCATTTAAAAGGAAAAGAAAATCTCAGAGTAGTTTCTTCAGGGAGCTTACAAAGAATCTCTGCTATCAATAGAAGCCCTGAGGTTATTACCTAAAATAGAATATACAATAATTGAATATATCCGTCTTTTTTTTTTTTAATTCCTAGTTACAGCAAGACAATATACACTTGAGTTGACAATTTTCTCACAAGTGAGCGAAATGAAAATAAAAGTAAATTAAAAAAGAAATACCGGGACCAGGATTCGAACCTGGGTTACTGCGGCCACAACGCAGTGATCTAACCACTAGACGATCGCCGCTTACCATACCACCCAGAGCTGGTTGGTGAAAGAAAATTATTTATCTTACTTCAAACAATGAAATGTGAATTTTATAAGGAGACTTTTAAATTCTTTTGATAGTTTGATGTAAAATAATGTCTTAGTGATGTTTCTAAAAATTCCTAGTTAACACAAGAAAATATACTTAAGTTAAAAATTTTGTCACAACTTGGGGAAATAAAAACAAAACAAAGTTTAAAAAAGAGATGCCGGGACCAGGATTCGAACTTGGGTTACTGCGGCCACAACGCAGTGTCCTAACCACTAGACGATCGCGGCTTACCATGCCACCCACAACTGGCTGGAAAAAGAAAATTATTTCCCTCACTTCAAACGATGGAATGTGGATTTTATAGTAAGGAGCCTTTTAAATTCTCTTTATACTATTAAGTAAAATAATATCTTTAGTATACACCTTCATTTAAAAAGAAAAGAAAATCTCAGAGTAGTTTCTTCAGGGAGCTTACAAAGAATCCCTGCTATCAATAGACGCCCCTGAGGTTATTACCTAAAATAGAATATACAATAATGGATATAGTATATACACACTCAGTGATCTTGGTGTTTTAAGCAATCTGATTGGTTCGCTATCTCTGTCTAATGAGCATTATTCACCCCCTACCGAGTGAATAATGCGTAAGCCAAACAAAAATAGAGAATACTTTTGAATAAAGCATACTTTTGATTCACACTGATTTGAACGGTGTTTAAGGACCATTATTCTAGACTGTCACGAGGTTTTTTCGAAGATTAACTATAGATTTTCCATGCTCAAAGATTCTGTAAATAGTTTCGCGAATTCGCGCATGCTTGTACAGCTTGCACGTTTTCCGAGCATGAATTGAGAGGCCAATTAAATCGATTTTTAATGGTTTCCTTCTGAAATGTTGTTGAGATCACTTCCTGTGTATATACTAAAACAATTATTCTTCTCTATCTCGGTGAATAGTGGCAGAATATTTACCTCGATTTCAAAGAATAATTGTTAAATATACAAGTCTTTTTGTGGTGTTTCTAAAAATTCCTAGTTACAGCAAGTAAGTGATACTTGAGTCGACAATTTTCTTTCAAGTTAGCGAAATAAAAATAAAAGTATTAAGAAAGAAATGCCGGGACCAGGATTCGAACCTGGGTTACTGCGGGCACAACGCAGTTTCCTAACCACTAGATGATCGCGGCTTAGCATGCCACCCACAGCTGGTTGGAAAAAATAAAATTAGTTCTCTCACTTCAAACAATGAAATGTGAATTTTATAAGGAGACTTTTAAATTCCTTCTATAGTTTCAAGTAAAGCAAAGTGTTTTATTGCTGCTACTAAAAATTCCTAGGTATATGAAGATATTATACTTAAGTCGACAATTGCAATTTTCTTCCACGTTGGTAAAATTAAATATAAAAGGAGTTTAAAAACAGATTCCGGGACCAGGATTCGCACCTGGGTTAGTGCAGCCACAACGTAGTGTCCTAACCACTGGACGATCTCGGCTTACCATTTCACCCACAGCTAGGTGGAAAAAAGAAAATTATTTCTTTTACTTCAAACAATGAAAGGTGGATTTTATAAGGAAACTTTTAAATTTTTTTGATAGTTTCAAGTAAAACAATGTCTTTGTGATGTTTCGTGTTCTCAAATGACCAGCGTGTTTTATCACAGTGTAATACACGGCTTAGGCTTCTTTATTTGTTAAATAAATCACTGATGCAGTGGTTTTTCTTTCTATTTAGTCTTAAAGAAAGGTCATTTTTTCATTTAATGAGCATGGTGCAGTTGGTTAACGAGAAACAGGTTACGTGCAATAAATGTGATACTAAATTTCAGTAATTTTTAAAAAATACATTTTTTCGCCATCAATTCGTGGAACAGACCAACTTCGTGTTTGATCTTTTTCTTGGTGTTTTCATTTTCCTGTCCGTCTATGAACTCTTCTACCGATTAATCTAAGTTCTGAAATGGTTAAGGGGGTAAGTTTCTAAAGAAACTGTGGTGCTGCGTCGGTGGGAGTATGACAAGATAGTTTGGTTTTATCAACTGGGTTGATAATGTGAATTGTCCACCGTAAAGAGATTCAGAAGCTGACGTTTCAAGCGGTAGCCCTTCGTCAGAGCGAATCGAGGAATTGTGGGTTGTATGTGGTTTATATACAGAAATATGGAGCTACGCCATTGGTTGGTGCCTGGCAACGTGAAAAACAACAGAATAAATTAGTTGAATGAAAAGCGTTCGTTGATACCGTGAGGATTAAGAGTGCCGATTTGAAAAATATATTTTTGTTCTAGAGATTTGCGGCTTTCTGTGCTTCCTTGATGCAGGGTGAGGCTGCAGACTGCCATATGTTGCTTGGAATGATTCCGCAGATTTAAGTGTCTAGAAATCGGTTTAGATGCGTTTTTGTCGTCTTTCTCAACGCCGCGAAGATGTTCCCGGAATCGGTCTCCTAGTCGTCTACCTGTTTCGCCGATATATAACTTTTTGCAAAGAGTGCAAGTTATACAGTAAAAATAGATTACTTCATAGAAAGTGCGACGTACGGATTTTTATTCACGAGTTGCAAAACTTTGCAAAACGAACGAGTGAGCGCAGCGAACGAGTGAGTTTTCAAAGTTTTGCAACGAGTGAATAAAAATCCGTACAAAGCACTTTCTATGGTGTAATTTGTTTATTGTATATATAACGAGAATTCAACACAACCATTAAATCAGTTTTAGTTTTTTTCCGGCACCATAAGTTTACATGCAGAACGCTGAGAACGTAATCGGAATGACCGAGCGTAATGAAAAACAAATCCGCTTACCAGTCCAGATATAGGCGTACAACGGGGAGAATTCGGCTTAAATACATAGTGAGAAATCTTTTCGTTTGTCCATAATTACTGTCAGAATGAATTAAGTCATGGCGACGTTTCGCGCTGTGCAAAGACAAATTCGGACTCTGTTGACTTACTCTGTTTAAATTTCAATGTTCCTCCTTGAATGTTGTTGGCTTTCTGATGTTAAATTTACTTCCTCGGTTTCTTGAATGGCCATTGATTCTCAAACTGAAGTTCTAGCACTCAAGATATTTGTTAGATATATTCCATTGCTGTTTTTCCGAAAGTGAAGTAAAACAGCCATGTTATCGAGACACAAACTTCAAGCGGACGATGATTTCAAGCCCGCGCTTCTCGGAAGCCATTAGAGTGCTTAACTCTGATCATGATTGGCTTAGTGATTCTATCATGAACGGTGATTGGTTATATTTTTCACATGTGAAGAACGCTATACGCAAACGTGATTGGACGTATCGCTTTTTTCACCGGTGAAATATAGCACATATAGAATTCTATTTGCAAGGTTTATTGCCTAAAATTCTCGCTATATATACAATAAATGACATTGACTGAGTCTGATTTGAAGATAGATGATGTTTACTACCAACGAGTTGCGTAGCGTAGCGTAGCACAGTCGGTTAGAGCTTCGTACTTGTAAGCAGTGCTGGCGTGACCCGCTGAGGGTGCTGAAGTAATGCGAAGGTCCGGGGTTCGAGCCCCTCTCCCCTCCAGGAGCAGAAGTTTTTTTTATTTATTTCAATAGAAACGTTTCCAGCTTTTCAAGATGAATATGGAAAATAGAACGAGAGATTTGAACAAACTTTTTAAACTTGACTCAGAAAATTATTTTTATAACTCATCTTACACTTAAGTGAAAAGAATAGTAAAATAAATTTAACGGCTTTATAAGTTAGATCGACGGAAGAATAGCGTTATCTCGGGGAATCTGAATGAAGGCGTAATTCAGTTTTCGGGCAACTCACAAAACTGTCACTCTGGTTGGTCAAATCAGAAAAATACTTTTTGCGGAAGTTCCATTTTCACTTACAACTTTGAGAAAGAGCATTTTTGATATTAAAGCTTTTAAAGTGGTACCTATTTGTTATTAAAATGTTCTATGTGTGTTTTATATACAGCGCGAATCCCTTAGCAGCGTGCCAAGCTCCCGTAGCACAGTCGGTTAGAGCGTCGTTCTTATAAGCAGTGCTGGCGTGAACCGCCGAAGGTCGGGGGTTCGAGCCCCCCCGGGAGCAGCGTTTTTTAAATGTATGGTTTTTTTTTTCATTTATTCATTTCAATACAAACGTTTCCGGCTTTTCAAGATGAATATGGAAAATAGTGAGAGAGATTTAAACACAGTTTTTTTTAACTTAATTATTTCGCCGATCCATTCTCAAGAATGGCTTTTCTATTTTCTCGAGCTCACTGCTTCAAAACTGACCGTATAAATTAGGTATAGGGGAGGTAGATGTTAATCGCATTTGTACATTGTAGAGGCGATCATCTCATTAACTGTTCTTTTAGCTAATGTATGAAACGAGATCAGTTGCCTCAGATAATCCTGAAAGGGAGACTCGGACCGAATAACAAATTCGGCTTTGTATTTGATGTATCAGTCTTGCAGCTCTCTCCCTCTCTGTCGCCCTGGATGAAGCCCAGAAATTCTGATCAGAGAATTATTTTATAACTTAGCTTAGGACTAAGTAAAAAGAATAACAATGTGTCAGGTCGATAGACGAAAAGCGTCCACTCACGGAATCTGCAGGGAGGGCGTAAATTCCGTTTTTGGGCGACTCAGAAGATACCGTGACCCTGGTTAGTTAAAATTTAAACGAGCCATATTTTCTGCAGACAGAGAGGCCTCAAAATTTCTACTAAACGGATAAACATTCGTCATGTGGTGCAGAGGTCCACCGCAAGCATATACATCTGTTTAATTTTTTTAATATCAATGAAGAGCAAGGGGTAAAAATTATACAATAGGTTCATTAGATAGACAGTCCTCTAGATTTGATAAAATATAAAATTTCAGGTTTGTAATGTAACCCTTGGACGCTATGCTCTCTGAGTGTCCAACCACGGTGACGTTGTAAGTCCTTATACGTCTTGTGGTGCTCGTGCCACGAGTACACCGAAATGTGGTTCATGATCTTGTTATCTTAAGTTTTATTTTGTAAAGTGATCATTGTTCAATCTAATTATTTTACGTTTCTGGACCCTATAATGGTTATTAAGATGCCATTTTTAATTTGAGATGATATGACTAAGAGAGAATGACTTTGTTTGGGAATTAAGATGCAGTGTAATGCGGGATGTCAAAACCTATTACGAAGAAAGATAACGGTTTCTATGTTTCAGACTATGACACGGACGTCCATGCTCTTCCGCACACTTCTTGATCATGAATGATACATGATGCCGCCTTTGAATGCCGGAAATTACAGCAGAACCTCCAGTGCCGACCACCTCTATATTTCGGCAAATTTGTCTCAAGATTTTTACAACGAAGATGGCTGCTGTAGAATTGTTCGTCTGCACAATAATAGATGATTCATAAGGATAGACGAAACCTGGGGAATTACTTAAATAAATTTATAACTTTTTATTCAAAATCTTTGAAAAACCATTGTTGTGGGAACAAAATGAAAACTAAGAGAAAAGAGGTACTTCTGTTGGCATATTAAAACGTCTATGTGTTTATGAAGGCTATTATGAGTCACAACAATCATCCAGCTCCCGTAGCACAGTCGGTTAGAGCGTCGTACTTATAAGCAGTGCTGGTGTGAAACGCCGAGGGTGCTGAAGTAATGCGAAGGTCGGGGGTTCGAGCCCCCCCGGGAGCAGAGTTTTTTACTTAATAATTGCAATAGAAACGCTTCGCTTTCAAGATGAATATGGAAAATAAAGAGAGAGATTTAACTCTTTAACTCGCAATCGTACGAATATGTACAATTGGCAACAGTCAGGTTTTTTTGAAAATCTGCAGCTTTCACATATCTGAAGATATGACCAAATTATCTATTGATATGGCAAAGTGAAAATTTAAGAAGCGTCTGATATCAATCAAC
Organism: Platygyra sinensis; assembly: GCA_019787425.1. NCBI lineage: Eukaryota > Metazoa > Cnidaria > Anthozoa > Scleractinia > Merulinidae > Platygyra > Platygyra sinensis. Next base: position 11,902 of record JAHPZR010002102.1, read on the forward strand.
TGACTACTGCTCTGAATTTCGTTGCATATGGCTATTGATTCCATGTCCGTTTTCTACTCACATCCGAAACCAACAAAAAAACACACATGTTTGCCTTGAAAGTTTTTAATGAAGAAATAAATCTAAATCTAGAATTTCAAATTTAAAGCAAACTTCAAACCGTTTCCTTTTCTGTTCACTAAGAAAATGTTCCATCAAACCTTCAACGATACCATTCGATTGGAGCTATGCTTGCAAACTTGTAATTTTCCTGTTCCTGACCGAAAGGAATGCCTGGGATATACGCTGTGTCAACGGCATGCCACACAACCTAGCTCTGTTTCGATGTGAACCGCCGAGATTGCTCAAGTAATGCGAAGGTCGGGGGCTCGAGCCCCCCCTGGGAGCATTTTTATTTTTTTTCATCGCGCAATATGAAGCAATTTCGAAAGAAAAAACTAAGTGGAATAGAATTTTGTTTACCGGTAAGTTAAGTCTCTCCAGTTTCTTATAATTTTTTTTTTCACATTTCTCCAATTTATCATAACCCTTGAAAGGACCAGATTTGCCATATTAGTATTATTCTTTTTTTCGATTCCTCGTTAAATATGAAAACAACCGACGGTGGTCTGATCTAATCTTACTACATAATTTCGATATATGTCTTATTGTCCTTGACTTGTCCAGTTTCCGGTCTCGTTCGGTTACACCCGCTTTTAGTGCAACGTGCATAGGCGATATCGTTCGACCATCTTTCGACATGCCATCTCTCGACATGCTATGTAACCTGGCCTACGTCAAAAAGTGTTGTTAACAAATGAACGTCAGTTTTTCATGCGTCTATACTGTTATTGATTATAAATTTCGTCATAACAATGTCAAAGTCTGAGGATCCAAGAGGCGATGTGGGGGTTGGGGGGGACTCGAACCCCTGACCTTTGCATTTTTAACGCCTGTACTGGTTATAAGTACGACGCCCTAGCCGACTGTGCTACGGGAGCTGGATGATGGTTACATCTCAAGATACTCATGCTTAATAACAGAAATAAACACAGACATTTAGATGCCAACAGCAGTAACTCTTTTGTCATAGTTTTCATTTTTTCCCAGTACAATGATTCTTCAGTGATTCTGAATAAAACGATAATAATTTATCAAAGTTATTCTTTAGGTTTCGTCTATACTTATGAATCACATGTCCTTGTGCAGGCGAACCATTCCACAGCGGCCACCTTGTGGTTGAACATGTTTGAAACAAATGTTTTTGCCGATAAATAGAAGTGGTCGATACAGCTGGTTCTACTGGAGTTTCTTTCAAAGTCGGCATCATGTACCGTTCATGACCATCGTCTGTGAAACCGTTGTCTTTATTTCTAATAGGCTTTGGCAACCACTAAAGGCATATTCTCTCTTCAGTCATATCATCTCGAATTAAAATTGACAGCTTAATAACTATCATAGGGTCCAGAGACTTTAAAAAAAATAGATTGAACAATGATCACTTTACAAATAATACCAAGTTGGGTGGGTGAAGAAAACGTAAATTATATTGAATCAATATTTAACAAATTGACGTCAGTTTCTCATGCGTCTGTCCTGTTATTGATCATGAATTTCGTCAAAGTAGCTGTTGATCCAAGAGGCGATAGCCGAGTGGATCCGCAGACAACTTTGACAATATTATGACGAAATTCATTGTCAATAACAGGACAGACGCATTAAAAACTGACATCAATTTGTTTTTTACGATAACAACTTTTTAAATTGTCCGATCTCGTTCGTTGACGCATCGCATAAGTTATAAATTCATGCGTCTGTTGGCTTATTGATAATAAAATTCTGCCATTGAGAGAGCGAGAATTTCTGCACTTATCGAAAAAATCATATTCTTTTATACCTTATAAAATCCAGATTCCATTGTTTAAAGTTAGTAAGAGACTGAAATTCTCTCGCTAACCAAGCGACGGTAGAATGGTAAGCCGCGATCGTCTAATGGTTCGGACACTGCGTTGTGGCCGCAGTTATCCATGTTCGAATCCTGGACCGGGTATTTTTTTTTCAACACGTTCTATTTTTATTTTGCCAAGGTATAAGAAAATCGTCAACTTTCTACTTGTAACTACGAACTTTCAGAAACATCCCTAAGAGACATTATCCTATAGAAAAATCTAAACAGAATTCACCGCTGTTTCTAAAAATAAAATAAGGATTGTTTGAAATAACAAAAATAATTTTCGTTCTCCAACCGGCTGTGGGTGGAATGGTAAGCCGCGATCGTCTAGTGGTTAGGACACTGCGTTGTGGCCGCAGTAACCCAGGTTCGAATCCTGGTCCCGGCATCATTCTCTTTTTTAAACTTTGTTTTGTTTTTATTTCCCCAGGTTGTGACAAAATTTTTAACTTAAGTATATTTTCTTGTTGTAACTAGAAATTTTTAGAAACATTACTAAGACATTATTTTACATGAAACTATCAAAAGAATTTAAAAGTCTGCTTATAATATCCACATTTCATTGTTTGAAATAAGAGAAATAATTTTCTTTCTCCAACCAGTTGTGGGTGGCATGGTAAGCCGCGATCGTCCAGTGGTTAGGACACTGCGTTGTGGCCGCAGTAACCCAGGTTCTAATCCTGCTCCCGGCATCTTTTTTTAAGTTCCTTTTATTTTTATTTTGCCAACCTGTAAGAAAATTGTCGACTTAAGCATAGTTCCTTGCTGTAACTAGGGATTTTTTTTTTCGGAAAATCATTGGCAATTCCGATTTTGGTTCTTTAAGATTCTTCACGATGGACAAAACAAACTCCTGATAATGGCGAAATTTGACAATAATTGGTGTCTCTTTCGATACCTGCCACCGTGGTGTTTGTTATACGGTGGATACGCTCGAAGCGAATGTATTCCGCATCTTCCTTTGGAATTTTTATCTTTTCCCAAGGACGTTACGAACTAATGACTCTGTGTTGCCCCGCTCACTTTCCTCGATCGATGTTTAAAGTCTTAATGTTTTCTTTTCTTGTATGTTCTTCCAACTTAATGTTGCGACATTTCAAAGAAAGAAAGTTTCTCTCAAGAGACTGAATATCATCTGTGTTCTTGTTCGTGATGGCGCCAATTCTGGTCGATGTCGTTTTCACTTCTTCCAAATTTTCATTTGTGAATTTCATCGCTTCCTTTAGCCTCTTATTTTCACTTTCAACTTTTGTCAGGCGCATTGTTAGGTCTTCCATTTCGCTGAATAAGCCCAAACGTTAGTCTAAGGCCCCAGTTATATGCATGGTCTCGGGTACCCGAGACAACCCTCCCCCTGAAGCAACTTTATCGAGCGTCTATATGTGAACGTGGTTCCTGTAGGCCGAGTCTAAGTTAACCCAGCATGATTATTCATAACCTTAACTGAATAATCAAAAGTGCAAATATCCCTCTTTCTTTGGGTTTTCCTCGGTCTGTTCCTATGCTCACCAAATTTGTAGAATATTCTATAATTAGCAATTATTAAATGAGGTTGAGTAGGATATGAAGAATTCTACAGATCAAGGACGGTGTTATCCACAGAGGCCGAAGGCCGAGGTGGATAACACCCACCGAGATCCGCAGAATTGTCCATATCCTACGAAAGCCGAATTCAATAATTGCTTTATTATTCATTCAAAATATTTGGCCACTTCACCGGTTTTCTCGGTCTATGGTTCAATAATCTGCAGCGGGCTTCACTTTTGACGTCATTTTGACGTCATCGGCTCAATTATTTGCAGCGGGCTGCACTTTTGCCGTCATTGGTTTAATAGAGACCTTAAGCACCGCGACGAGAGGTGGCGACGGGGACGACACATCCGCGTAAAGGCTGAGGCGAGACCGGCGTCGCGTTTCACTCGCCTAAGCACTGCGACGGCAACTTAATCCCGCCAGTTTTCTGAAAAGATACCACTTCGAAAATACCTTGAAAACGAGGAAACAATAGACGTTGAAGAATTTGTCCTTTTATTGAAAAAAAAGGTTTCAAAGAACCCTAGCTTCCCTTATATATAAACACTACGAAGAATTTGACCTTGAAACCATGGATCCTGCACACTGTAAAGCTGAATTTCGAGTCGAGAAAAATGCTCTTCGTTCTGTGACTTCTGTTGCTGAGGCACTCCTGATCCCCGACACCGCATATTACAGTCAAACTAAGTGAAGCGTACCCCTCAAGATTGCATGAATGAACTGATTATTTGAAACTTGAACCCGCTAGTCGTTTCAAGAATGCAATAATGAATTCATTATTCGAATATTGAACTCGCTCGCTCGATCCAAGAATACGGCTAATGGGGTTCCGTTTTCGAAAAATCAATTCACTGTTGCGACTTGTAGGTTTCAAACCTACTAGTCTTTTTTAGAATGCAATAGTGAATTGATTTTTCGAAAACGGAACCCGTTAGCCGTATTCTTGGATCGAACGAGCGAATTCAACATTCGAATAATCAATTCATTATTGCATTCTTGAAACGGCACATTTTTAGCTGTTTAATCTCTTTTGTTATTCTTTTTACTTAGTCCTAAGCTTAGTTATAAAATAATTCTCTGATCAGAATTTCTGGACTTCATCCAGGGCGACAAAGAAGGAGAGAGCTGCAAGACTGATACATCAAATACAAAAACGAATTAGTTATTCGGTCCGGTCTCGTTTCATACATTAGCTAGAAGAACAGTTAATGAGATGATCGCCTCTACAATGTACAAATGCGATTAACATCTACCTCCCCTCTACTTAATTTATACGGTCAGTTTTGAAGCAGTGAGCTCGAGAAAATAGAAAAGCCATTCTTGAGAATGGATCGGCGAAATAATTAAGCTAAAAAAACCTGTGTTTAAATCTCTCTCACTATTTTCCATATTCATCTTGAAAAGAAAACGTTTCTATTGAA
>JAHPZR010002103.1:0-17438 GCA_019787425.1 Platygyra sinensis
ATCGTTTCCTAAGCGTCATCGTTCCCTTTGGAAAAAGACCAAAAGATGGTACAATTCCGACGTAACTTCCGTATCCAATGCTATATATTGTAGAACGGACTTGACTACAACATTAAAATATGGATTGTCTCCATTGAAAGTGTAAATTGCTCTCGGAAAAGCGCTTAAGCTATTTAAAGTGTTCCCCTTAAGAGGAACTAAAGTTAACCGGCTCTTTTGTTCCCTTTATGTGGAGTATGATTCCTTTACTGAAAACAGCATAAATTGATTAGCTTTTCCTGGGTTGTCCGTGAGTGCCATCATACGGACAATAGGCTATTTCAGTTGCCATTTATCCCCGCTGCATTAAACAGAGGATGGAGGTCAAGCAGCTATTATCTGTAGCCTTATCAATATGCCAATATGAGGTCTGTAAGTCCCGTCTCGGTATATCTGTCAAAATATAGAAATTGACACAACTCCAAATTGTCGCCTGTAGTAAAATGCCTCCAACAACATGGAAACACAGCAGATGACAAAGAAGCACTAGCAGTCACGTAGAGAGGTATTGTTCAAAGACACTTATTATGCCATTCAAAGATATGGTAGTGCTATCTCCGTGTATCCGTCAAATCCACCATACTTTAAGTAATTCATTGAACTCCTAGTCGTCCCCGGTACTAAAATATCTCAGATAAGACGGAAACACAGGAGATGGCGGAGATACACTTACAGGGACACAGGGAGTAATAATCAAAGCTCCTAATCACTATGCCATTCAAAGATATGGAATTGCTGTCTCCGTGTATCCGTCATATCCACAGTACTTTAAGAAACTCATTGAACTCCTAGTTGTCCCCGACAATAAATATCGCAGATAAGACGGAAATACAGGAGATGACGGAGATATACTTACAGTTAAGCTGATAAGAATATATATATAAAGAATATAGTAGTAGTAGTAGTAGTAGTAGTAGTAGTAGTAGTAGTAGTAGTAGTAGTAGTAGTAGTAGTAGTAGTAGTAGTAGTAGTAGTAGTAGTAGTAGTAGTAGTAGTAGTAGTAGTAGTAGTAGTAGTAGTAGTAGTAGTAGTAGTAGTAGTAGTAGTAGTAGTAGTAGTAGTAGTAGTAGTAGTAGTAGTAGTAGTAGTAGTAGTAGTAGTAGTAGTAGTAGTAGTAGTAGTAGTAGTAGTAGTAGTAGTAGTAGTAGTAGTAGTAGTAGTAGTAGTAGTAGTAGTAGTAGTAGTAGTAGTAGTAGTAGTAGTAGTAGTAGTAGTAGTAGTAGTAGTAGTAGTAGTAGTAGTATAGTAGTAGTAGTAGTAGTAGTAGTAGTAGTAGTAGTAGTAGTAGTAGTAGTAGTAGTAGTAGTAGTAGTAGTAGTAGTAGTATAGTAGTAGTAGTAGTAGTATAGTAGTAGTAGTAGTAGTAGTAGTAGTAGTAGTAGTAGTAGTAGTAGTAGTATAGTAGTAGTAGTAGTAGTAGTAGTAGTAGTAGTAGTATAGTAGTAGTAGTAGTAGTAGTAGTAGTAGTAGTAGTAGTAGTAGTAGTAGTAGTAGTAGTAGTAGTAGTAGTAGTAGTAGTAGTAGTAGTAGTAGTAGTAGTAGTAGTAGTAGTAGTAGTAGTAGTAGTAGTAGTAGTAGTAGTAGTAGTAGTAGTAGTAGTAGTAGTATAGTAGTAGTAGTAGTAGTAGTAGTAGTAGTAGTAGTAGTAGTAGTAGTAGTAGTAGTAGTAGTACACTCCTCCTTGGGCGTTTAGCGGACATCAGTGGCGCTTAGCGGACCTTTGTAGTGGCGCTGAGCGGACATGTGGCGCGTTCCGGACATTGATGGCGCTGAGCGGACGTTTTCCGATGGCGCTTAGCGGACGCTGTGGCGCTTTGCGGACAAAAGAGGCGTTCAGCGGACATTATGCAAATTTTGGCGCTTAACGGACTGTCCGACGCAATGGCGCTTTTTTCTGTTTTTTCAATCTCTGCCCGTTTTTCGATAATACAGCTCAAAAGGTTCATAATTTGTATTCTAGCATGTCCTTACATCTTCTATTTAATGCGCGTTATCTTTAGCCGATTTTAAGTATTTTGGGTGTGCCTTTCCCATGATAGGTGTTCTTCTCACCTCAACAGATATCAAGACGAGCGTAAAACTGTTTCGAACTTAAACTGTCGTGAGCAAAACTGGAATCTCATCAAAACATGTTAAAACCAAAATCATTAGGTTTTCATCGTCTTGGGAGTCGTTGTTGCAGGTGTTAATCATCCAGGATTGTTCTATGTGTTAACCAAAATGTTAAACTTGGCACTATCTAAAATCTTGCTGACTATTAAGTTTTTAGGTACAAAAAGGAGAAGATATAACTGGTCAGAGATTGTAATGCAGCCCCCATATTGAATCAATTTTGCAATGGTATAGAAACTGTAGATTGTAGTGATGTTAACGTATTGTAATATACAGTAAAAAAAATGTAAATGTAAATCTGATTTATAGTGCACATGCACTTAGCATAGGACTAAGTTACTTGTAATTGTAGGTTGTCGTAGCTTTACATGATAGTTTTCTATAGTTATGATATAGAGAAATGATTTTTTGAGACATATTTTAAGCAGAACTTAAACAATTATTATGAAGAAATAGATTTTTAAACTTATTTGTTCATAATAATTAACAAATAGCCTTTTTCACGGTTAGCTTTGCACATTTGCATTACAATAAAATCTAGCATATCTGCGAGGCAATTTCAGTCGGGCTAAAACTACAAAATAGCCCGAAATTGCCTCGCATACGTGCTAAATTTTATTGTAATGCAAATGCGCAAAGCTAACCGTGAAAAAAGGCTATTGCCTTTAAAAAAATCCCTAACCCTAACCCTAACCCTAACCTTAACCCTAAGAATTTCCCCTTTTAGCCCCCAAATTTTTAGGTTTAAACATAATCTAAGTTTCACTATTTTTGTGAAAAAGCTTTGAACTTTTTGTCTTTTTTTCTTTTTATGTAATCATACCACGGAAAGCTTATAAACAGTCAAAATTGACTAGACGACCGAGTGCTTCAAAGGAAACTGAGAATTAGTACGAATAAATGTGCTTTTCTCGGGGTGGTAGAGGCGGGGAGAAGGTCGGCACTTTCCTTTGAAGATATGTCAGTGCCTAAAACGGTACGAATTGTATGCTAATCAGGGGCGTTGCTGAGAATGACGTCAACCAAAACCCTGTTTTCATTGAAACTTCGTGATTCTTACCATTACTGATGCCCTTTTTAGAGCGCGTACATGGTGTTCTATCTACGCACTAAGCAATGAAAAAATTAAAACACCTGACGATATATTTCCTATCTTTCTTATCATATTTTACCTGTACTTAGATTAACGTCGTCCCTAAAAGCATTTTTTTCTATTTGGCTATCCAGAACCTGTCAGAATAACAGGAAATTAAACTACGCGACAAATCTTAAAATCATAAATTGTGAGAATTAATGTTTTTCAAGAGCAAAGTGACAGTGCTCCAGAGATAAAAAAAAATGCGCCTTAAATGAATAATCCATTTTTCTTTGTTCGATTGATTGGGGACGGGAAAATGACACACTCGTCATGCTAAAGTTCAAATATGAGTAATTTTATTAAACAAGGCCTTTTCATTGGCCATTAATCAATGAAAATAATAAAGTACTCATAAGCATGCGAATCTGTGTAAATCGCATTCATTCATTCGAAAGGCCAACTTCTTCACAAATGAAAACTTTTCTTAACCCTTTCCTGCCTGAGACCCACTTATAGATTTTACCTCTGTCTAACGCCAGACAATTTTACTAGTCACGAGGCAGCGTGGCCGAGTGGTTAGAGCGTCGGATTTGAAATCCGTAGGTCGCGGGTTCAAATCCCGTTCTGACCGCTAGCTGATGTTGTTCTCGGAAGCCCCGAGTTCAACTTCTCGGCCACGTTTGTAAATAGCCAACTGGTTTGCCTCCCGCCAGTTGGGATTCTTAACCTAGTTATGTTTATTTGAATATTAATTTGTCATTGTTTGTTTGCATTGGTCCTGAAAAGCCCCGATGGGGAGTGGCCAATTAAGTATACAGTATACAGTAAAGGGAGACCCCTAAGGCAATAGGGGATTAAAGAAATATAAATCCAAAGGTTTAAGTAGTAAAGGCAAAATCGCAGGCATCACTGATGCTTCCGTGAAGTAAAAAGTAAGTCGAACGGCCAACGTCTTTAATAAGTGGAGACTTTACTTATAGTCGTTATAGAAATACAAATCCAAAGGTTAAAGTTGTAAAGGGTAAATCAGACGCATCACTGCTGCTTCCGTGAGGAAACTAAGTCAAACAGCCAACGTCTTTAATAAGTGGAAACTTTACTTATAGTCCTTATAGATATATAAACCCGAAGGTTAAAGTAGTAGTAGTTCATGATCAGTTAAATGTTTTGCTAACCAGAACAATTCAGCACAGAAAATATCGTTACGACGTGGCTCTCGACATTCGGTGCTGCACGAGTTTCCATGATTACTCGCATGGAATCCACACGAGCCGCACAAAATTTGCGTGTACCCCACTTGTTTTAATGGCAGATTTTAACTAAGAACCACAAAAAATAGATATATAACGCGGGTCTATGACTTGCGGTCATCGCCGTCGAATATGGCTCCTTTTAGAACGAGACAATTACCGATTCGATGACTGGTTTAAAACTGGAGAAATTATTTAAAATAAATTTGGTTCTGAAACTTTGCTGCTCTGCCCAACCCCCCTCCCGTGCCGGAGAATCGAGGTTTACTGGTACCCAGTCCATTACCGCGTGTTCGGGCGCAATGAATGGGTAATCTTGTGGCGACATTTTAACCGTTAGCTTTAAAAATAAATTTTCTAAGTTAAAACTATTTGCGAAAATAGATGTGTTTTTAATGTTTGCAACTGATTCCCAAGAGCTGTACTATCAATGTGTTTTATGAATATGATACATGTGCTGGAAAGCTTATAACACCCTTTAGCTCCTCCTCCGAACCCGCGCTCCGGTTTTTTTTCTTTTTAATAAGCTCCCCTCTCTATAAATCCCACCTCTGCGTTGGTGGTAGATCATATCATTACAGTCATTTGAACAAAAGAGCAAGCCAATTTTAGGCGTTAACAATAATTATCCTTACTCACGCGCGCCGTATTCCAAAAGTAAGAAACATTTACTGCAATTAAGCTTAAATTACGAATTCATGTGAGCTGACAAGAACAGTAGAACACTCTATTGGAAGCCGCTGCCCCATACGATTTCCCTTAACGATTTTTCTTACAATTGCAAACTTTATAAGCACCTTATAAAGGGAATAATGATGTGCATAAACAAAAACGTGTAATTACCAAAGATGGAGTTCTCAGTGTACGGCTGAGAGAGGTCTGAGAACAACTTAAATAGCTCTTACTCTACTGGCGCTTTCCGGACAGATGATAATCATATTATGCCAATTTATTTAATTAAAGGCGATTTAAGGCTGTTTGAGTTTTGTTTTTTTTTTGTTTGAGTTACATGCAAGGAAGTAGCACATAAGCGTTAACTCAGACGTTAAAAAAATGATTTACATTGCCTAACTATATTGCGTATAATAATTATCAAGCACCTTGCGCAACTTCAACAAACGGCGCTCTGCGGACATAAGAAGCACTTTTAACGGTAACATAAAAATTGTTTCTGATGCCGCAAATCTTAACAAATTAAGCTTGCACTCCACCCAACTGTTGCCAATACGTACATGTACCAATAGTTAAAATATCAAGCTAGAAGCTCACTTGGGTCACAAATTATGAATATGTTATAAATGGTCACTAATTAAGTAAAAAACGTATTTTCAGAAAACGTACGAAAAACTTGCCCCCCAAAAAACGTCCCAGTGTTTCACACCCAAGCTCTCAAATGTTACAGTTTATGCGAAGTTTTAAGTGTTCAGGAGGTAAGTCAGGAAAAGCTTAAGTATTGGCGAAGTTATAGACATTTGAACATTAGACGCAAATGACGTTTGCGTCCTTGATCGGTGACATAAAAATATATCTATAGAATACGTTTGCAGTTAGAATTTTTGTTATACTTTTAATATGAAGGCATTAACAAGATTTTCGTTTTAGACAAGTTTTGAAAAGTTTCCATGCAAATTATTTTTTTTAAGAATTTTTCAAATTTCACTGTGATTGCAGCCTTGGTGCATGTCTTAAACTGTGGAAATTAACACGATGTCTTTCTATTGATCTAACCAAAGTTACACAGTTGTAAAGAACAAAGACAGTTGTGAAACATACTTGGGAACCAAGGAAATTCCTTCATATATAAAGGCGCTACATCTCTCCAGAGTTAGCCAAAATCACCCCTTTGTGGCGCTTTGCGGACATGAAAAAATTTGAAAAAATCTGTAGAAAATTCCCTTTAAGACCTAATAGTTTGAAACATTGCACACAAGCATATAAAAACATATTCTTTAATGTGGTGTACAAAAACTGGCTTACTCTCACGATTTAAGACAAGTTATTTTACAAAAGTGCAAAAATAGCACACTTTAATGGAATGGCGCTTTGCGGACATTTTGTCACACTCAAACATCCCTAACTAAAAGACGTGCTGATAGTACCATATAAACACGATTTAGCTCAAACGTCACATGCGCATTGCCCATACATACATCTAACTTTGTGGTGAAAATCACTTCTAACTTCCATAAAATGATAGAGTTAGAGAAGAATAAAGTCAAAAACGTGCAAACATGGGGCTTCCCGATTTTCGCGTAACCTGAAACACCCACTCGACATTATACCTTTACTGAACTTTTTGGGACGAAATAACGATGCTTTTTTAAATTACTAGAGTTACTTGCCGCAGCTCTATAAGCTTGTTTAAGACACCTAAAGCCAACATTTGGTCTATTTCTGGGTTTTAAAGCGATTTCCTAGCACGAACGGGCAGCAATGGCGCCAAGCGGACGCATTTTTGCCTTTACCAGACTATTTCTCAAACTTAATTAAGCAGAATGCGCTCATAAACTACCATTACATAGACCTTAGTCTTAGCCATGCTTTTGCCAAGTTTCAGGTAATTTTTTTATACTGTTGCTGAATAATAGCCTTTTGGAGTTACCAAGAGAAAGTGTCCGCTGAGCGACCTAACGGGAGGAGTGGTAGTAGTAGTAGTAGTAGTAGTAGTAGTAGTAGTAGTAGTAGTAGTAGTAGTAGTAGTAGTAGTAGTAGTAGTAGTAGTAGTAGTAGTAGTAGTAGTAGTAGTAGTAGTAGTAGTAGTAGTAGTAGTAGTAGTAGTAGTAGTAGTAGTAGTAGTAGTAGTAGTAGTAGTAGTAGTAGTAGTAGTAGTAATTTATTCCAGTGTAACTGTAAGTGTGTGTCCGTCATCTCCTGTGTTTCCGTCTTATCTGAGATATTTTAGTGACAGGGACAACTTGGAGTTCAAGGAATTTCTTAAAGTACTGTGGATATGACGGAAACACGGAGACAGCACTTCCAGATCTCTCAATGGCATATCGATTAGGGTCTTTGATTATTACTTCCCTATGTTACTGCAAGTGTGTCCCCGTCATCTCCTGTGTTTCCGTCTTATCTGTAATGTTTTAGTGCCGGGGACATCTTGGAGTTCAATGATTTTCGCAAAGTATGGTGGATATGACGGATACACGGACACAACACTTTCAAATATCTTAGTGGCATAATGATTAGGGTCTATGATTATTACTTCCCTGTGTTAGAGAAAGTGTATCTCCGCCATCTTTTGTGTTTCGTGTTATCTAAAATTCAAATGTTTTAGTGCCAGGAACAACTTGGAGTTCAATGAGTTTCTTAAAATATGGTTTGTGTAACGGATACACGAAGACAGCACTTCCACATCTCTAAGTGGCATAATAAGGACTTTGAACAGGACCTCCCTATCTTACTGTAAGTGCATCTTTGTCAACTACTGTTTGAGATATTTTGAATGAATTTCTTTCAAATATGGTTGATGTGACGGATGCATGGAGACAGCACTTACAGTTGAATTATTATGAGTTAGGAATGGCAACATCATTCAGTATTCTTTAATATTCTTTAATAGTAGTTTAATATTTATGTAATATCTCATGCTTGCGCATTCAATTCTGTTAGCAGAATTCCTTGCTCGCCGCCACACAAATTGCTTGCACAAATATTTACAAGATAATTTTACAGTAGGTCAAGTTCTTACATCCAACGATTGATAGTTGTCACCTTCTTTTAAATATCCCTGGAGCATTGCTAATGACATACTTTGGTCGTTCTTTTCTATTTTGAATTTTTGGGGGAGGATTATAATTGCTACTAGAGCACTGGACTGCACGCTTTTTTTGCACAAGTTTGAAATATCGTATAATTGCTACTAGTGCACTGGACTGCACGCTTTTTTTGCACAAGTTTGGGATATCGTATTCTAATGTGCTAAAATCACTAAATTCCTCGAAAAAAATTCATACCAAAAAGCGAACGCAACACATTATCGTTCTTCTCTCAGAATACTGTTGCACTGCATTCAAAGCAAGCATGTGTTTCTTTTAAAGATATAGTACTGCTATTTCGTTCAAATTGTCATGGTTATTCCGAGGAACAAACAAGAGTGCCAGAATTTAAATCAGCTATTAGCTGAAATGCTATAAAAGCGAAAGGCCTAAACTTGCTCTCACCAGTTGGAAGTTGAAATCGCGATGGCAAGTGCTCCTGCTCGGCAGCTTAACAGTAAGGTATGTATCCTGTGCTTTAACTTAACTTTTGTTTAGTTAAAGGGTGCAGAGTTAAAGAGTCTTGCATCGCATTCAAGTAAGAGTGCTAACGTTGCTTTTTTTTCTTTTTGGCTCTCCTGCAGAATATTCGAAGTGCTCTTGTAAGCAAAGTGTTACCCATCGTTCAAGAAAAATGTTCAGTGATCTCAGCTAAAGTGACCTACAACACATCGCAAGAGACAAAAGACCCAGACAAGCTGTGGTTAGAAATATGTGCGAAACGAGACGCGTGTGACAAAGCCATGAAGAAAATCAAGGAGATGGCATTTTTCTTTTCTTCAGTTGCAGTTGTGGAAAAGAAAGTTCAGGAAAACGAATGCGAAGAAGGCAAAGATGGTGACGAAGAAACGGCGAATAACAGTTCTCAAAAAAGAAAAAGATCTATTGGCCTGCAATATCGTATTGGATAGCTCTGCAATCAAGAGATGGCCTTAGAATGTCAACTATTCCAGTTCACTCAGCGCTTCTGGACACAGGCATGGAAGTGACAGCTAAATCAGTTCAAGAATGTTCGAGAGGAAAGGAAGAAAATGCAGTCGCTCCCTTGTGCACAACAGTGAAAGACCATAATAACAGCTTCTTGCAAAGAAAAGTTGATGTGTCGTTTCAGCATTGTTTAGAAAGAGAAAGTATCAAGCAGTCAATTATGCGCGAACCCATTTGAGCCTCTTAGAAACGAAGAAAATAAATGTCATAACTAGAATTGCTGTATTTACGTCCCGTGTTTACAGAGAAGTTGTTAGTAGTATTTCTTTCGATGGAGGTTTAACGTAAGTGGTCTTCATTAAACTTTACACTATTTTGAGTACTTTTTGAACTTTCTGGCCGCGCGATTTAAGAGAGAGTTTGGTTTTCGTCCTTTTTGAAAATTAAAGTCTGGATCTCTAAGAATAGCTGTCCAATTTCCGAAGCCATGGCGTTCTAGTCCCATCCTCAAATACTGATCCTCTTCTGGAGTGAATAGCAGAATTTTCCTTCCCGTAAAACAATCGGGTGTTTTCGAAGCGTTCTTGCTTTTGGAATTAGTGGGCGTAATGGGAATGTTGTGTTCTTCGGGGCCGACCCATCGTCATTTTCTTTTTGTTCTGGCGAAGACCCTGATTTGTCTGAAAGTCGTGATCGAACGTCCATTTCTAGCGCCGATCCCTTCTCGCCATAAAGGGTTTCCAGGTATTCGTGCGCCTTGGTCGCGACCTCTCGCGATCTTTGCTTTTGGTAATGCACTCTTGCCACAACTGAGCTGTGCTTCTGGTCCTCGGAGATTGTGCCTTGCGCGTTGCTACTAAGCATCTTGGAGCTGACTGTCTCCACTATTTGTCGGTAACGAGTCGGGTGAACGTATTTGCCGATCGCGTCAAACACTAATTTGCTCATCAGCTCCCCAAGTTTGTTGTGCTGGCCGCCATTTCTCGTGACTAAAACGTAATCACAAGTCGGTTTCAAGTGAGGACGAATGTGGTCGATGTAACCATCCAACACCTGCATGCTTGTGTCGGTGAGGAAGAGAGAATCAAAGCCATACTTTCCTGCCGTCTTGAACATTTTCTGATCGATAAACCCCCCGTTGGTCTTTGCTATGCGCACCATCTCAACGGTCAAAAACTGATAAGTCATCGGGCGGGAACCTTTGACCTTGATAAACAAATACACCGCAAGAAACTTTGTGGCAAAGGACAACTCCAGTGGTGATACCGTAGCTGGTTTATCCTTGCATTTTTTAAGTACGTTCTCGTAGCGAGGCAAGTAACACGCAACAACTTCCAAAAGCTCTTCTAGCGTGGCCCAATGTCCCTTGGATTCTAGGGTGTCGATGTCGAGTTCATTGATCCACTGCAACCGCATCATCTTCGAAACTGTTTTACGGGCCTTTTTCAGATACGTTTCCGTAGAAGACAAGCCCCTCAATACAACATCGGATGCACCATTCACTTTTCTGAAATCCGCCAATTCTGCAATGGCGTCTAAGTAGCCAATGCGCCCTGCGTGTCCGAGTTCCCACTCATCTTGCATCGTATCAACGAATTTAAATAGGAGATTCGGCGAACATAAACTAAAGTCGACAATGTCAAACGTGAGCTCCTCTTCGTCTTCGCAACAAAACTTAAGAAACTTTAAGCACCTGTTGACGATTTGTTGTGCTTGTCGATCACTTTTACATCCTCCGCCACTTCCTGTGAGCCACGACAAGAAATTCTTAGCAATGATGCTCGTCTTGTCAAAAGTCGCAATTGTCCTCATTTTGCGCGCAGTCTTCTGATCAGTGGCTGTATTATTGTTTGCTTGACCATCAAATGATTCGATTTGAATGCTGTCTGGCTTCTCGTCGAAATAATAGTACCAAGAGTGTTTGCTCTTTACGTGTTTTCTACAGCCTCTTTGTGTAGTGAAACCATCGTGCTTACAAATTTGCACTGGGCAGTGAAAAAGACCATCACAGTCGTCCTCCTCTAAGTGAAGTCTCTTTGGTTTGGGCGATGCATTTGCTAACATTGACCAGTTGACATCCTTGCCTCGTTTGTTCATCTTAAGCATTTGGTTGAAATCGATATCTTTGGAAAGAATACACACATATATACTAGCAAAAGGTTCCCCAAGAGATCATCCTATTCGCCAATGAGATATTGGTTAGCTCATCTCTGCCCACACTTGGTCATTCTTGCCCTTGAGTCATTGTTTCCTTGTCCGTATTTGGTACACAATTAATCAAAAGGAACAAAGACACAAGCCTGAACTTGCATGGGCCAGCCCGAACGAGATTAAGCTTGTAACGAGCAAGTCTCATACTTAACTTGATTGTTGAAGGATGTAGGTTTTGATAAATTTGTATAGAGAAGGTGATGGACAGTAGTTTCAGGTAGCCTGTTCCGTTTACACTTTGCGCAAACTGGAACGCTAGTTCCTTTGTTACAAGTTTGGAACCTGTTCCCATTTATGCGCGGGACATAAAACTCATCTTGAGAAACAAAAAACCACCTCGATTAGGACGATCCCGTTCCTGTCGGGCATGAATAGGAACCATTTGAACCAAAAGGGAACAAGGCGTTCCGAACAGTAGTGGATATGCCAGTAAATAGGAACAACTTGTTCCTTACTCTGTCGAGCGAGAAATTAGATTGGGAACATTTGTTCCCTAACCACTTCGAAAGGAACAGGAAGGGAAATCGGAAGTGATGAAAGAGGACCTTTCGTTCCTAAAAGGATAATAGAGGAACCGGTTGTTCCTTATCGTTAGCATGAAAAGGAACCTTGTGTTCCAATTTGCTGCTAACGGACCAGATTGTTCCGAAATTTGCCGACCTTTGTTCCTATTGTGCAAATAAAGTTCCTTTATTGTGCGTTCCTAGTTTGTTCCTAAAGCAATTAAGGAACAAAAAACAAAAACGCGCGGAACACTACGTTTCTGAAAAAGAGATTACTCCTCGTGTCGCGCCACTACAAATCCAAATTTGAAAGTTTCGTCATGTAAAAAATGGCCCAACAATACTGAGGACAGAATTCCAATTGAAAACTGCAGTGTTTTAACCTGAAATGGTGCTCTCATTACTTTTGGGTAATGTATATGATAATGATAATGATAATGATAATGATAATCAAAATCAAAATCAAAATCATAATCATAATAATAATAATAATAATAGAAATAATAATAATAATAATAATAATAATAATAATAATAATAATGATAATGATGATGATGATCATAATTATAACTTAACTGATAATTATTTTTATCTGTTATAACATGCTGCATGCCAGATTGTACAAGGGTTTATTGAAGTGTCTTGCTTGAGAGGTGGAGGCTAAGGCTATGTCACAATTGCAAAAATGTCTAAACTTTTTCACGAGCTCCATATGAGCGCCAGCCCTCCTGAGAGTGTAGACCCCTCGCGCGCGTTCCCACTAGAAGTCCAATAAAACCCTTAACAGCCGAACATAATTCCTCCAATAGAAACCTAACCGTCTTTTCCTTCGATGTAAGCCCGTGGGAGGATCTTGAAACTAAATGAGTAGCTTACTTCGAGAGAGCTCTCTCAAACATACTTTGCATCAAAACTGTAAGAAACCTATCACCCTGGTATATATTTTCTTCCTTAGCCATAAGTCCAGCGCGACGTTTCTCAAACACCCCAATTTGATTTTCCAAGAACTTTATGTTAATAAGATTCTATCAAGTTCCCGTTCTGTTGACTCTGCCAACAAAAAAAACTTAACTTGGTTCGTCGACAAATCTGTCTCTTTGTTAAATTAATTCCTCACAAGAAGTTTCCTGGAGACTAACTAAGTTTTCTGAGGAACGCACCCGAGCCGGGGTCTACAGTGATTCGCCCAGGAGGGTTGGCGCTCATATATGTGGCTCGTGGGAGATTCTTCGATTCACAGTCTAAGGCAGAGTCTCAAAATACAGAAAATTTCGAAGGTGGCCTTGAGTACTCTTTGCACAGCTTCCCACAACCACACACTGGACATTTGCCGGATTGTCTGCACTTGGTCCACACGATCCCCCGACAATTAAGTGTGCAAAACCACATGAAGCCATTAAAATACAATTTCTAACTTTAATATAGATGCAAGATTCTCCAGTTCCGTATGTTATTTACAAGTAAAAAAAACAAGACAGGTCAGAGTAAATTAAAAGCAAGTGCGTGCGTACGTTCTGCGAAATTTGATACCAGGGAGGGCACACCTGTTAGCAGAGAAAATGATTGGGTATGAGAAAGCAAATGACATAAGTGTAATAAAACTTATATATTAAAAAACAGCAACAAAACAATCAATTAAAAAAACAACAAACAAACAGACAACCAAACAAATAGTAACAATTAAAATAAATAAACAACGCCGCCGCTCTCACGCGACCTTGGGAGTCCTGTGTCCGTGATTTTGTTTGTAGCCTGGCAACCGTCGAGACTGTTTCGAACAAGCTATGAAGCCGCAGCAATGTGACCATTTCTTATCACGGTAGGCAAGATTAAGGTAAGAAATAACTCCAAGTATTTAGTAAACTATTTATTCTTCTAGTTTTCCTCCAGATTTTTCCCGATAACGATTTATAAACCGACATTTTTGTCGCGTGCATTCTGTGCTCGCTGACCGCTACATGTTTAAGCTTAATTATTCAAAATTAGCCTTTGCTAAACATGTTCGTTTGCAGCTAGAAACTGTCTTTAAATTGCTATAACTGATATCTAGAGGCTTAAAACAATTATTTAACCGGATTGAGACCCACAGGCAAACATTTCAGGGTCAACGTTCGAGATAATAATCGCGGCGTGAAAGGTCAAAATGTCAAGCGATTAGCTCAGGTGTCTGGTTTCAAGACGCTGTCAAATTTTTGCGTTTTATTTACCCAAGCTAAATTTGCGATAAAAAGTGAGATGAAGTGATACTTTTATCCAGAAAAATAGTTTTGGGAGGTAAATCCATGTACCAGATTGACTTTTTGGTCCACGAATTTGACCTAACTTTGGACGTGACGCGACATCGCCGTCGCGTATAATTTTGAAAATTTGTTAAAAATTCAGGTTCAAATTACATGTGGATCTGACAACGCGAAATAAGTACTAAAACATTATATTTTAATAATATGGGTTAGCTTTTCCAGCCACGCACAGCATTTTGGCTTGCCAGCCTTCGCAAAAAGTGCAATTTCAGGGCCGAGTTTGGCTCTTTTAGGGGCAAAATACAAAAGGCGGTCTGGAGAAGAAAATAAAAATCCAAACAACCTCAAAGTTACTGTTTTGAAACAAGTTAGTAAAAACCTTCTTCCTGACAAATTTTCAGAAAATCGATTTTTTCTATCTTGCATAGGTATAGATGACCGTTACAGCAAGTCGCTCTTAATATGCCACCAGCAGTACCTGTTTTCTCTTAGTGTTCATTTTGTTCCCCAATGGATTTTCAATGATTTTAAAAAAAAGATATCAATTTATCAAAGTAACTCCCCAGGTTTCGTCTATACTTATGAATCACATATTCTTGTGCACACGAACCATTCTACAGCGGCCACGTTGTATATAAACATGTTTTGGACAAGTCTTTTTACAGATAAATGGAAGTGACAGGTTCTGGAGGTTCTACTGTAATTTCAGCAACTGATCTCTTTTCATATATTAGCTAAAGACTAATGAATGATCGCCTCTGCATTTTAAAAATGCGATTAATATCTACTTTCCCTCTAACAAATTTACACTTTCAGTTTTCAAGCAGTGAGCTCGAGAAAATAGAGGAAAGCCTTTTCTTGGAATGGATCGGAGAAATAATTAAATTGAAAAAAATTGTTTAAATCTCTGACTGTTTACCATATTCATCTTGAAAAAAAAAACTCTTTTCTATTGAAAAAATAAATAAAAAAGGAAAACCTCTGCTCCCGGGGGGCTCGAACCCCCGACCTACGCATTACTTTAGCACCCTCCGCGGTTCACGGCCAGCACTGCTTATAAGTACGACGCTCTAACCGACTGTGCTACGGGAGCTTGTTAATCCGCTAGGGGGCTCGCAGAGTATATTAAACACATAGTAGAATATTTAAATAACAAATAAATTTTAAGCCTACAGCCAAATAGACTGATGTATAGGAGACGACCTTAAACATGTGTAACCAAAACTTTAATATCAAAAATGTCCTTTCTCGCAACTGTATGTGAAAATGGAACTTCCGCGTAAAATGTCCCTTGAAGCCGATTTTATTTTTCATTTTTAGTCCAAAAAAGTTATCGGGTGATCTCTTGAATATTCACAACGGCAGGTCTAGCGAAAGTAATTTTTTGTAATTATTCCATAAGCGCGTGTTGGGATTGTAGGCAGCCAGCGAAGCGCCACGCTACGCGCCCCGTTGGTTATAATCATGTCCTATCCAATAAGTGCGACTAGAATAAATGTTTTACTTAAAGAGCCCGCTATATTTAGAAAACTCAACTTAAAATTAGAATAAAAACGAGCCAAAATTTAAAGGTTATTCGTACGCTCACCAAATTTTTAGAGCATGCTATAATGCCCATATACCACAATAACCAAAGATGCAGTTTTCAATGGAAACTGATAAAGGGCTAAATTTGATCTGAAATTTAGCATCATATCTACTGAACGTAACTTAGTTCTCCTTAACCAACTACACCATGCTCACTTTCCTTTAAGTTTAAATAAAAAGAAAAACTACTGCTGTTGAACGTAACTTGTTTCTCGTTAACCAACTACACTGTCCTCATTAAATTAATAGAGACTTTTCTTTAAGACTAAATAACAAGAAAAACCACCGAACTCCCGACCTTCGCATTACTTTAGCACCCTCGGCATTTCATGCCAGCACTGCTTGATGGTTATACCTCATGATACTCATGAGTGATGACAGAAATAAACACCTAGATTTTTTTAATATGCCAATAGCAGTACCTCTTTTCTCTTAGTTTCCGTTTTGTTTCCACTACAATGGCTTTTCAATGATTTTGAATAAAAAGATATGGATTTATCAAAGTAAAGCTTCACTTCTTATATCACACATGACTGGGGTCTGCCGGGTAAGATTTGCGGGGGTCATCTAAACAAAATAAGGAAAAGGGGGGGGGGAGGGTCAAGTATGATATTTTAGTAATACTTTAAGATGCAATATATTTTACTATTCTTAAAAGTATATCTCCACAGAAACAGCAAGGAAAGCTTTTAAATGTATTAGAGGCGTTCATTTTGCTTTTAATAACGTTTCCACGGCTACAGTCTACAATTTTAAAGCTACGGAACTTAACGAACAAGAAAGGGTTTCTTTCGTTATATTTACTTAATTTTCATCTCTGTGTTGTTAGATTTTTGAATCTTTTTCAGTTTCCCAATTTTCTCTTTAAGTTTATCAAATACAATATAGTTAGCATAGCAGTTGCTCAACCAGAATAGCCAAAGCTACCTACTAGCTGCTAAAGGTCTGTAAACTATCTTGAAGAAGTAGAGTTACTGTTAAAACATTGATTCTCCCTGCTAATCTTCTTCAAGCCCTTCCTCGTCGCTTGTGCCTGCTGTGGGAGTCGCTTTCGTACTTTTCAGGAAGAGCATACTAGGCTCTTCAGGATACAGGAAGCAGTGCACATCATCTCTAACCTCAGGCTTGTGGTTTGTGATTATTCTGCTTCCTGCCACATTGCTGAAGTGGTTTGATTGCAACAGCTGTGCAATATATGGCGCATCTCGTCTCAACAGTAATTCTACAACATCTTCGAAGTTGACGCACTCATCGAGGATGGCCAGGCTACAAAAGAGATTCTGCAAGATCATTGCCTAGCGGGTTTTTAACACAGACACCATACATTCGTTGGACGTCATTTTCATACCGCTTCTTCTTCTTTTCATTTGATTTTCTTCGGTTTTCTTCTATTTTCTTTCTTTTTTTCGCCTCTTGCTGATATGTTCTTTATGTATGCCCTTATATATGGTGTGGAAACCTTTCCTGTTTTCTTCCAGCGTTTCCATATCCTGCCTCACCTTCAGCAGCTTAGCCTCAATGCGTTTGATCCGGCTCTTCATTGAAATCGTGAGCAAATTTTTCTCCTTGCTTGAAGGTAAGCCCATTGGCCTGGAAGAGCTTTGACCATGCCAATCAACTTGTCAAACATACGTCTGTGCTCTTTGATGAAGAATTTCAATCTTCTTCCATCACTGGGCTTCAACTGATATCCTGGCATAGAAAACTCACTTACTGTTTTCGAACAACCCTCC
>JAHPZR010002105.1:0-25000 GCA_019787425.1 Platygyra sinensis
ACAACACGAGTTTTTGCGAGCGGATTGTATGAATGTTACGGCAAGACAAGCGACACTTTGACATGATATGTGTGATAATATAAGAACATTTTGCAGGACTTTTTGACAAATGTGTGAACGCTACAATGTCTGTGGTAGCCACGTTAACCTGTGAACCGCAACAAACACAAAACATGTTGAGCTGCATAGCCAGTGCCTTAAACATGTATACCACAAACAGCCATCAAAACTAACCAAAAAAAATAACTACAATAGACAAACAATAGGCTAACTCATAAATACTAATGAATTTGCTTTCTGCGTGTATCTCATGCGCGTGTCAAAGACGCAAATGCGTGCATTTTATGCACAAATTTTGGGCCCTATATCTTTGACCTGTACTGTAGGTTTTATTTTGATGATGTAAGTTTTTAGTTGTAATGTTCGATTTCGCTTCTTTTTATCCACTGATTAGCTCATGGGGTACGCTGCAGCACCTCATGTTGCTTTTATTGTATATGACATACAGATGTTTTTACTGCTATAATAATAGTGATAATGATAATGATATCTTTATACAGGAGGCTGCTGTATCTCGAAGGTGGTTTTCAGGTGAGTCCTGTCAAAGTTAGCAAAATTAAAAAAGAATAGAAAAGTAAAAAAAAGGATTAAATTCATCTAGAAGGAAAACTACAAGTCCCATTATTTTTTGGTGATTACATTACAGGATGTAACACCTTTTTAAAAATCCCAACAGACTCACTATTCCTGATATCTAAAGGAATCTTGTTCCATTCCTTAAATAAAAAGCATGACAAACGTAATTGGCCTTTGCCACACCGAGACCTATTATTATTAGGCAGATCCGGTGGTCCTGCAGGGTTCGTACAGGTCATGGAAAACCTGGAAAGTCATGGAATTTTACAATTTCATTTTCGAGGCCTGGAAAGTCCTGAAATTTAGGTGTAGGTCATGGAAAGTCATGGAAAATCAGTATGTTTTCTATGAATGAAAGGCATTAAGATCCAAAGTTGAAAAATTAATTGGCAAGTCCAAAAATCAATTGTAATTTCAGCTGAATAAATGATTCTTTTGACACTACTGCCGGACGGAAATAGCTTAACTTAGGTCATGGAATATTTCAAAAAGTCATGAAAAAAGTCATGGAAAGTCATGGAATTTTGACAGGTCATAAGTGTACGAACCCTGTCCTGTTGGCGAAAACACTTGAGCAAATTGGTCATTTGATGCAGGAAGGTACAACCTGGCTAAACTACCTTTGTGGCATGATGTAAAATGGCCAATGAGGGACTCCAGTTCACGCCTGGTATACCAACGTCGATCTTGCCACGACTGAATCAGCTCCTGTAAAGCATAAAGCTTGTCCAGTGGGAGACGGGCCACCTCAACTCAATGCCCAAAACAACTAAACGCACTTATCCGGGTGGAGAGAAAGTCCTAAAGAGCTGCAGACAGCTATGGAAGTGGCTAAGTTCTCAGCACATTGGCTAGTATCCGGTGGGCTCACTGTAATAAGATCATCTAAATAATGGAACAGTGTTGAAACATTGTGTGTATTTAGGAGAATCCATTCCACCATGTCAGCCACGGAATTGAAAATGTAAGGAGCTGAGCAGAGGTCAAATGGTAATGCTAAATCAACACAATAGTGCTTATGCCATTTCAAACCCAAGAGATATTGATCTGACCGGTGGACAGCTATGTTGTGGTATGCTGCCTTGAGATTGCATTTTGCAATCAAGGCACCTAAGCCAAAGTTGGAAATCATACGAATGATCTGATCAACTGTGATGTATTGGAGGGTATTGTGATGTATTGGAGGGTAAACACTACTCATAAAGTTCTGAGTAAAGTTAATCTCCTTTGATCCAACAGTTACTGGCACCGTGCATTTTGGCCAGATGAGGAACTAGCAGCTGGAGACCGGCAGCATGAAAATTGAAGAGCTGTGCATTCATGGTCGACCAATCGACCATCCGGGTCGCTGCGGCGTGTTCGCAAAAAGCTTTGTTGTTAGCAAGCCAAACCCGTCTGCTAAACTGACAGATTAATAACTTGTACAATGTTACAGCTGATTTGTGACATGAATTAGGTTTGATCATAATTTATGTATATAGTAATTTAGTCATTGTTGTATATAGTTTTTTTGAATTTGAATAATTAATTTAGTTACCTATTTAATTTTAATATTTTAATATTGATGCTGTAAAGCCCTTTTCAGAGAAGCTCAATGAAGTGTATCTATGTATGTTGCATGTAGAGCTTTCCAACGATGGGGAAAAAGTGTTAAGACGAGGAAGAACACCGTGAAGGCTTCTGTCCACATGGTGTTACCCTCAATACGCCGATGGGGTTTCTTCAGTGGAGCTGATAAAACTAGAAGTCCATCCAGCATCAATTGAGGCGTGATCTCGGAGCTGACCAAGTTCGCTTTAAGAGTTCCAACAAATTGACCAATTTTCCACTACAGATTTGCAAAACAAGCTTGGCCAGAACAGGAGAAAAACCTGGGCCCACTTCGAATGGCTGATCTGCCAAGGAGTTGACAATAGATGAAGGCAATAGAGGAGAAACGTCACTTAAAGCATGTCCCGAAGATGAAATGATTGCTGGGACCAGCGCGTTAAAGGTCAACAAGAGGAATGGGTCTACCTCAAGTCGAGGAGCTTGATATGGAAGGCTGAAAGCCCGTCCCTGTGGCGAGAAATGTCAAAGCTAAGCTGCCCAACAAAGCAGTTGAGGAACTGGTGCCGGAACAGGAGGCGGGATGTGCGACTGCAGGTTCTGGTTACCTTTGCGAAGCCTGAACAGCCTGATTTATGAGGGACACAAGATCGGGTGAAAGAACAGCGGTTGAAGCCGTCAGTAGCGGATTTGCCGAGACTGCAGCACTAACCAATGGCGATGAAACAACAACAGGCTCACCAGGCTGCGAAGATGTGAAGGATGACGTCCCACTTCAGACCACTTTTGTTGAGATGGGAGCTGAGGAAACTTTGATGGAAGAAAGAGTTGCTGCTAAGCTGTTGTCGGTTTGCCTGGCTGTCATAATGGCGAGGATGACAGTGACAGAAACTAGTGAGACAATCTCAGATAGTGCAGAGTGTTATGCAGGACTGTCAGTACGTTTTGAGTCATCAGCTGCCTGTATGTAACTTGTTAGTTTAAGGCCCAAAAATAACTTACAATTGAAGGCTTCGGTGGAAAAAGGGCGTTAGGTTTTTTACTGAAAAGTGAACTTTGTCGAAAACGCTCCAAATTTCGCATGCAGTTTTGTTTCCGTGTGTCAAACAATGTTCTGCATGTTTTTTCCCTGAAGTTTGCTTCCTTTTTGAGATATTACGTATGCAAAAAAACACATTTTTCCAAGGGCATCCTCTGGGGACCTTTTGTTGAATGGAAAACAAAAGAAACCTTTTGTTTCGCTAAGCGATCAACTCACTATAATACCTTAAGCTCTTACTACTGCTTCGTTAGCACAAGCGGATGAGGCGCTGAACGGGCCAGATTCGAATTTGTTTTGCCGTGACACCGGTTCGACACGAGGTCGCTCAAAATTTTTTTTTTTCGCTCTGTTCCTTTTCTTTTTTCAAAAATGAAGATATCTATTTTAAAAAAAATGCGTATAGAGCGGGAATCTGGAGAGATTTTTTTATACAGCTTATTGTGACGTGAGACAACACGTGAATTTCGATCGAGCATCAAAGCAAAGAGAAGTGATGCATGATGCAGTACAGCTCTTTCGACTAATATCTTAAGCATTGTTTTTAAGTACCTTGTAGCCTGCCTGGTGGTTGATAGGCATCATAAAGCCTTGATAACCCGTAAGTCACCAGCATGTTTTAAAGAAGCAAAACGTGTTCTGTAACTTCCAACGCAACTGATATCAGCGGCAAGTCAGTTATCAGCGTTCGAAGTCAGGTCGATCCAGGCAGCAAAGTCCAAGAGCAGTTCTTGCCCAAGAATAAAACCCTGTCGTGAGTTGTGGCCCATTTGCCAAGCGTTGCTAGCTTCAAAGTTTGGAAAATGAGAACTGCTTTTAGACTTATAAAATTTTTCTTGCATCATCCTCCATGTTTACCCGCGCACAAGGTGTAACAGAACCTTCCCGGCATGCATTTCGATCACGTTCGGCAAGACAAGCCAAGACAAGACAAGACAAGACAAGACTCCGTAAATCACAATAATATTTAACTAATTACAGAGCGTGTTTTTTTCCTTTTTTATTCCAACATAATAATGGCCAACAAGAAGCGATCGATTGATTCAAAACATAGATCTGTGATCCAGGTTGCGTTGATTTTACTTCAAATCGGCATGATTTGTAGTGTTTTAAACTTCTGGGATCAGGGGCCATGCAGATGTAAGGAGAGAGACCTGTACGTTGCACAGAAGGGTTAATCTGTTAATCTGTCAGCCCTACATTTTTAAGCTTATACGTTGCAGGCAGTTAAAATGAAATAGAGATAGTTGCTGTGACGCTTTAAAGTGAAATCAACATTTTAACCTATTTAGGCCCGAAATCGACGTTTTCGAGTTTACGTGCTGGGTGAAATGAACAGCTTGCTGGATTTAAAGTGAAATCAACATCTTGCCGTCATGCCTTAACGCGAAATCGCGTAAAGTGAACTGGCTGTAATTTGAGTGAAATTAACGTCTTTGCGGTCGCGTGATAACGTGAAATCACAATTTTAACGGTTTTAAAAACCTGAAATCAACATTTTTTAAGGTTACATCTTGATTGTTCTCCTTGGCCTAACACTGCACTAACCCTAACGCGTCCTGACCTTAACTCTAACGTTATCCGAAGCGCTAACCCTAACAATGAAGCGCTAGCGCTAACCCTGGGCAATAACCCTCACCCTTCAACGCTAACCCTAGTTTCAAGCGGTAACACTAAACGTTAACTCTAAGCCTAACCTTGTTCCGTAACCCTAGTTTCAAGCGGTAACCCTATTTCAAGCGGTAACCCTAGTTTCAAGCGGTAGCCCTAAGCGTTAACTCTAAGCCTAACCTTGTTCCGTAACCCTAGTTTCAAGCGGTAACCCTAGTTTTAAGCGGTAACCCTAGTTTCAAGCCGTAGCCCTAAGCGTTAACTCTAAGCCTAGCCTTGTTCCGTAACCCTAGTTTCAAGCGGTAACCCTATTTGAAGCAGTAATCCTAGTTTCAAGCGGTAGCCCTAAGCGTTAACTCTAAGCTTAATCTTGTTCCGTAACCCTAGTTTCAAGCGGTAACCCTAGTTTCAAGCCGTAGCCCTAAGCGTTAACTCTAAGCCTAACCTTGTTCCGTAACCCTTCAACGCTAGCCCTAGTTTCGAGCGGTAACCCTAACCCTAAGTAAAACCCTAAGGGTTTAAGTCCTTGCGGTGGCGTGATAATGTGAAATCAAAATTTTAAGTCTCTGTAAATGACCTGATATCAACATTGTCTAGCTTGCGCATTGCGGGAAATTAACATCTGGCTGTAATTTGAGTGAACCGAACGTCTTTGCGGTAGCACGTTAACGTGAAATAAAAGTTTTAACGGTTTTAACCTGACATCAACACTTTTTGAGGTTACACGTTGCAAAAGATCAATATTTTGCTGGATTTTAAGTGAAATTACCGTCTTTGCGGTCACGTGCTGACGTGACAACAAATACAGGGTTTTTTTGCATACGTAATATCTCGAAAACGAAACAAACTTCAGCAAAAAAACATGCAGAACATTGTCTAACGCACCTAAACAAAACTGCATGCGAAATTTGGAGCGTTTTTGATAAATTTCATTTTTGAGTAAAAAACCTAACGCCCTTTTTCCACCGAAGCCTTCAATTACTGTTTGTCAAGACGGTTTCAAATTTTACTGTGGTGTTTTACGTGGAATTTTGTTCATTCTAAATTCATTAATACGTTGAACTAGCAAGCGTGATACTTTTAGTTTTTCAACGCCAACGTTTGTAACTTGATACTTTTGTTTTTCTCGCAAAGTTTGTAACATGATACCCTTGTTTTCTCAAAAACATACAAAGAAGATATGCTCGCTTTTTTCCTGAGAAAAATGAAATAATGTTATTTACTTATGAAAAAATTGGAAGAGGAATGATTTTGTTTCAATCAAGAGGCAAATTTTCTTATCATTGATAAACAATTATTGAATTTATGGAGAGCTCGGAAAAAATCCGAGTCCCAGATGGGATTTGAACCCACGAGCGCATAAGTCTTTAATATACAATAAACAATTACTAATTTAATTATCAAATAGTCATGTCATGTCTCGGAATAGCACAATCTTATTAGGTTGCCACCGTGGTGTTAACAGTAAACCAGTTCAAAATACACAACGATATCGATTTATACAACCGAGAAGTGTTTCAACTTGACTGATATTATGTCCTACATAGGTGAATGCGCCCCCTCAAAGACTGACTAAATTTATTTGCGGTTTCCGTGCATGAGTGCCACAGTGTCTACAGTAATATTTGATGCCGTTAACTCGGAAGTGTTTCGGGTAAATACATTTGTGAACTTCTTGTTCTCTTTCATAGGAGAGAAAATAACCAAGCGAGTGAGAAGATCCACTCGTTTCCCTGTTTAAAGCTTAGCAAACACGAAGTAGTTTGAAAACAGCACACGGCATTTTTGAACCGAGCAAGGGATGATTCCAAAAGATACGCTGTCACAAAAGCGTTCTTTGCACTAAAAGGAGGAACTGATATTACCCGAAATATGACTGCTATTGGCCGTTAAGACGAGAGTGTGGTATCGCACGCGTGAATCTGAACTTGAAAACGGATTGTATCATGCTGACAATGCTAGAGCGCATGCGTCTTACATACTGTGTTCAACCACAAGGAAAAGCACTAAACGTTTGTGTATAATTGTGTATGAAATGCATCGACCCAACATATAGTTAAGACTAACGCTAATTGATCTGCGCATGCGCTTTGTGTAAATTGCTTTTGTTCTTAAGAGAATAGTACCACAAGGATAACAAGAGAATATTGGAACCATATATAGTTTTCTGATGTTACGAAAAAACTTATGTAAGTATGATACGTTTTACGTAGCAATCAAAGGTACCTACCCCACCCGCTCAAAACAAGGCTAATTAATTAATTGAAATTAATTAATTAAACAAACATTAAAGTTTACACCTTATTGCCTTACTACCTTATTACCTTATTGCCATATTGCATTAGCGGCGTCAACCCCCAAACCATCCCAATAGTGCACTCTGCACTAAAAAGGGAGTTAGAGCTACTATACCAGACAGCTCTAGATTAATATCTGTACATCGTTATCATGTAAGAGAATTTTCAGATGCCGTCCATCTCTAATTTTTACAAAGTCACTATAGGATGGTCTTGGGGGTTGACGCCGCTAACGCACTATGGCAATAAGTCATAAGGAACTAAGGCAATAAGGTGTAAACTTTAATGTTTGTTTAATTAATTAATTTCAATTAATTAATTAGCCTTGTTTTGAGCGGGTGGGGTAGGTACCTTTGATTGCTACGTAAAACGTACCATACTTACATAAGTTTTTTCGTAACATCAGAAAACTATATATGGTTCCAATATTCTCTTGTTATCCTTGTGGTACTATTCTCTTAAGAACAAAAGCAATTTACACAAAGCGCATGCGCAGATCAATTAGCATTAGTGTTCACTATATGTTGGGTCGATGCATTTCATACACAATTATACACAAACGTTTAGTGCTTTTCCTTGTGGTTGAACACAGTATGTAAGACGCATGTGCTCTAGCATTGTCAGCATGATACAATCCGTTTTCAAGTTCAGATTCACGCATGCGATACCACACTCTCGTCTTAACGGCCAATAGCAGTCATATTTCGGGTAATATCAGTTCCTCCTTTTAGTGCAAAGAACGCTTTTGTGACAGCGTATCTTTTGGAATCATCCCTTGCTTGGTTCAAAAATGCCGTGTCCTGTTTTCAAACTACTTCGTGTTTGCTAAGCTTTAAACAGGGAAACGAATGGATCTTCTCAGTCGCTTGGTTATTTTCTCTCCTATGAAAGAGAACAAGAAGTTCACAAATGTATTTACCCGAAACACTTCCGAGTTAACGGCATCAAATATTACTGTAGACACTGTGGCACTCATGCACGGAAACCGCAAATAAATTTAGTCAGTCTTTGAGGGGGCGCATTCACCTATGTAGGACATAATATCGGTCAAGTTGAAACACTTCTCGGTTGTATAAATCGATA
Organism: Platygyra sinensis; assembly: GCA_019787425.1. Taxonomy (NCBI): domain Eukaryota; kingdom Metazoa; phylum Cnidaria; class Anthozoa; order Scleractinia; family Merulinidae; genus Platygyra; species Platygyra sinensis. The sequence continues at coordinate 8,215 of JAHPZR010002105.1, forward strand.
TCGTTGTGTATTTTGAACTGGTTTACTGTTAACACCACGGTGGCAACCTAATAAGATCGTGCCATTCCGAGACATGACATGACTATTTGATAATTAAATTAGTAATTGTTTATTGTATATTAAAGACTTATGCGCTCGTGGGTTCAAATCCCATCTGGGACTCGGATTTTTTCCGAGCTCTCCATAAATTCAATAATTGTTTATCAATGATATGAAAATTTGCCTCTTGATTGAAACAAAATCATTCCTCTTCCAATTTTTTCATAAGTAAATAACATTATTTCATTTTTCTCAGGAAAAAAGCGAGCATATCTTCTTTGTATGTTTTTGAGAAAACAAGGGTATCATGTTACAAACTTTGTGAGAAAAACAAAAGTATCAAGTTACAAACGTTGGCGTTGAAAAACTAAAAGTATCACGCTTGCTAGTTCAACGTATTAATGAATTTAGAATGAACGAAATTCCACGTAAAACACCACAGTAAAATTTAAAACCGTCTTGACAAACAGTAATTGTAAGTTATTTTTGGGCCTTAAACTAACAAGTTACATACAGGCAGCTGATGACTCAAAACGTACTGACAGTCCTGCATAACACTCTGCACTATCTGAGATTGTCTCACTAGTTTCTGTCACTGTCATCCTCGCCATTATGACAGCCAGGCAAACCGACAACAGCTTAGCAGCAACTCTTTCTTCCATCAAAGTTTCCTCAGCTCCCATCTCAACAAAAGTGGTCCGAAGTGGGACGTCATCCTTCACATCTTCGCAGCCTGGTGAGCCTGTTGTTGTTTCATCGCCATTGGTTAGTGCTGCAGTCTCGGCAAATCCGCTACTGACGGCTTCAACCGCTGTTCTTTCACCCGATCTTGTGTCCCTCATAAATCAGGCTGTTCAGGCTTCGCAAAGGTAACCAGAACCTGCAGTCGCACATCCCGCCTCCTGTTCTGGCACCAGTTCCTCAACTGCTTTGTTGGGCAGCTTAGCTTTGACATTTCTCCCCACAGGGACGGGCTTTCAGCCTTCCATATCAAGCTCCTCGACTTGAGGTAGACCCATTCCTCTTGTTGACCTTTAACACCCTGGTCCCATCAATCATTTCATCTTCGGGACATGCTTTAAGTGACGTTTCTCCTCTATTGCCTTCATCTATTGTCAACTCCTTGGCAGATCAGCCATTCAAAGTGGGCCCAGGTTTTTCTCCTGTTCTGGCCAAGCTTGTTTTGCAAATCTGTAGTGGAAAATTGGTCAATTTGTTGGAACTCTTAAAGCGAACTTGGTCAGCTCCGAGATCACGCCTCAATTGATGCTGGATGGACTTCTAGTTTTATCAGCTCCACTGAAGAAACCCCATCGGCGTATTGAGGATAACACCATGTGGACTGAAGCCTTCACGGTGTTCTTCCTCGTCTTAACACTTTTTCCCCATCGTTGGAAAGCTCTACATGCAACATACATAGATACACTTCATTGAGCTTCTCTGAAAAGGGCTTTACAGCATCGATATTAAAATATTAAAATTAAATAGGTAACTAAATTAATTATTCAAATTCAAAAAAACTATATACAACAATGACTAAATTACTATATACATAAATTATGATCAAACCTAATTCATGTCACAAATCAGCTGTAACATTGTACAAGTTATTAATCTGTCAGTTTAGCAGACGGGTTTGGCTTGCTAACAACAAAGCTTTTTGCGAACACGCCGCAGCGACCCGGATGGTCGATTGGTCAACCATGAATGCACAGCTCTTCAATTTTCATGCTGCCGGTCTCCAGCTGCTAGTTCCTCATCTGGCCAAAATACATGGTGCCAGTAACTGTTGGATCAAAGGAGATTAACTTTACTCAGAACTTTCTGAGTAGTGTTAGTTGCATCTTTACAGAATGTTCCTTCTTTTGCTCAGTGTTTCTTTTCCTTAAGTACCGTAATTGGTCGTTGTTTCTTTATCAGTTTTCTCACCCATGCACTGTTTTCATGGCCTGTCATGTCCTTTTATTTCATTCTAAGTTCATGTTTTTGTGCTGAGTTTCACCTTATGGCAGGCAAACTTCTTCACACTGCATGCTCTATTGAAGCAAGGTCAGCTCAATTAATTTGGATTGTCACTTTTGTTTTCCTTTTGGATGCCCCAGCTCTGATATGGGTTTGTTTAATTAAACATTTCTCTACCGTTCCTGTGTTCATCTTCTGATTTTAGTGACAACTGCCCTAAGTTCAGGGGTTTCCTAGAGGGGATTTACCATTTCTCATTCCATTTCCTTGTAGTCTCCACCCCTTGCCCCCAGTGTCCGTGGTTAGCCCTCTAAAGCCTGAAGAGTTAACTGCCAAGTTGTCCCAGCATCCAGACCAACACCTAGTTGCCTTTGTCTTGGACGGGCTCAGGAATAGTTTTCACTTGGGATTTCAACACTCCAAAAACTGAAGTCAGCTAAGTTAAACAAGGCCTCTGTTAACACTCTGAGGTCATTGACCGCTACTTGGCTAACAAGGTCTGCCTTAGGAGGGTTTTAGGGCCTTTTTCCTCCCCACCTTTCCTGAATTTGCACATAAGCACAGTCAACCAGGCAAGTGGAGGCTCATAGTGGATCTGTCACCCCCGGTGGTCTAAGTGTTAATGATGGAATTGACCCCGACGAGTTTACCCTGCAATACATCACAGTTGATCAGATCATTCGTATGATTTCCAACTTTGGCTTAGGTGCCTTGATTGCAAAATGCAATCTCAAGGCAGCATACCACAACATAGCTGTCCACCGGTCAGATCAATATCTCTTGGGTTTGAAATGGCATAAGCACTATTGTGTTGATTTAGCATTACCATTTGACCTCTGCTCAGCTCCTTACATTTTCAATTCCGTGGCTGACATGGTGGAATGGATTCTCCTAAATACACACAATGTTTCAACACTGTTCCATTATTTAGATGATCTTATTACAGTGAGCCCACCGGATACTAGCCAATGTGCTGAGAACTTAGCCACTTCCATAGCTGTCTGCAGCTCTTTAGGACTTTCTCTCCACCCGGATAAGTGCGTTTAGTTGTTTTGGGCATTGAGTTGAGGTGGCCCGTCTCCCACTGGACAAGCTTTATGCTTTACAGGAGCTGATTCAGTCGTGGCAAGATCGATGTTGGCATACCAGGCGTGAACTGGAGTCCCTCATTGGCCATTTTACATCATGCCACAAAGGTAGTTTAGCCAGGTTGTACCTTCCTGCATCAAATGACCAATTTGCTCAAGTGTTTTTGCCAACAGGACCACCGGATCTGCCTAATAATAATAGGTCTCGGTGTGGCAAAGGCCAATTACGTTTGTCATGCTTTTTATTTAAGGAATGGAACAAGATTCCTTTAGATATCAGGAATAGTGAGTCTGTTGGGATTTTTAAAAAGGTGTTACATCCTGTAATGTAATCACCAAAAAATAATGGGACTTGTAGTTTTCCTTCTAGATGAATTTAATCCTTTTTTTTACTTTTCTATTCTTTTTTAATTTTGCTAACTTTGACAGGACTCACCTGAAAACCACCTTCGAGATACAGCAGCCTCCTGTATAAAGATATCATTATCATTATCACTATTATTATAGCAGTAAAAACATCTGTATGTCATATACAATAAAAGCAACATGAGGTGCTGCAGCGTACCCCATGAGCTAATCAGTGGATAAAAAGAAGCGAAATCTAACATTACAACTAAAAACTTACATCATCAAAATAAAACCTACAGTACAGATCAAAGATATAGGGCCCAAAATTTGTGCATAAAATGCACGCATTTGCGTCTTTGACACGCGCATGAGATACGCGCAGAAAGCAAATTCATTAGTATTTATGAGTTAGCCTATTGTTTGTCTATTGTAGTTATTTTTTTTGTTAGTTTTGATGGCTGTTTGTGGTATACATGTTTAAGGCACTGGCTATGCAGCTCAACATGTTTTGTGTTTGTTGCGGTTCACAGGTTAACGTGGCTACCACAGACATTGTAGCGTTCACACATTTGTCAAAAAGTCCTGCAAAATGTTCTTATATTATCACACATATCATGTCAAAGTGTCGCTTGTCTTGCCGTAACATTCATACAATCTGCTCGCAAAAACTCGTGTTGTCTGGCACGTCAAAATGAATTTCATCTCTAATAAGAGCTTAAACAACAGAACATTTTCCCATTTCAAGCCCTTTCTTATGTCTCATAGAATCAGAGATATGAAAATTCAAAATTTCCCGTCCCGAAATCTTAAAAACAATTGATCATCACACATGACGTGTCGCTTGCCTGTATTAACCTAAAAACATACATGTATGGGCAATTCCACCGTTACGGATGTTACATTCAGAGTCATTTTTGAAACTTTAATTTAGCACAGGCAAAGGATAGGAAGGGATTGTCTAATTTTACATTGATGATCATGTTTGTGCCTACTGACGCATTAATTGAATTATAAAAGTTTTCCACTTGACTGGCCTATATTTTAAAATAGGGCAAAAAACACACCGTTACGGACGTTACATAAAAAACAACCACATGAGCCAGAGCACTGGTGTTAATGAAAAATTCCTGTGAAGTATTGGGGCTTATTGCATGAACTGCTCCAAATATTTGAAGTATAGTAGTTGTGTGAACCAAAAAGCTTCATTTCATTTAAACCGGCTTTCGTAATTATATAATGCTATGTGAACTTTAACGTTACGGACGTTACAGCCAATGTTACGGACGTTACACTGTGTGAATTATAATAAAATGCACACGATAAATGAGCTTTTTTGTATTGTTGGCCACATTTTTTTTGGACATATAAGTTTAAAAAGGCTTGTATTTAACATTTTATAAATCAAACTGGTTGGTACTTTATGTTAAAGCCATGAAATGTCCCAACACAGTATGAAGGACACTACATGCATTTTACATAAGGTACTCAGCTTTGAGCATGCTCTTTGCAAACTATCTGAGCCCACAGACATATAGTGAGTGAGTATAATTCATTCCTTCTCTAAAGCACTGCTTAATTTGAGAATTCACATGTATATGCAAAAATGCCTTTAACTGTGGCAGAAAGAGTTCGAAATCACAGACAAAAAGTCAAAGAAAATGCAGAAAAGCATGAAGCACATAAAGAAAAAGACAAACTTAGGAAAAGGGAAAGTAGGAAGAAATCTGTTGATCCAGGAAAAGCTGAACTTGAAAGAAAGAAGTGCAGGGAAAGAGTGCGATTGCACAGGCTTAAGAAAAAGTTGTCTGCCTCACATGTACAAGATCCTGGTGACACTCATGTAAGATATGCTTACAAAACTCCACAAGCACTGGGTAAAGCAGTACACAAAGTTTCACCATTACTTCCAAATAGCCCAAGGAAGCGAAAAGCTGTAATAGAAAAGATTGCAAAGTCACATGGACTTTCACTTTCAAGTAAACACCAGAAGTCCACTGGCAACAAGTGCATTGCCAAGTCCACCGTAGACTGTGTTCAAGAATTTTACTACCGAGATTCCATTTCTCGACAAGCACCAGGGCGTAAAGACTATGTTATCATTAAAGAGAATGGGAAGAAGTTGAAACTACAAAAGAGGCACTTGATGTGGTCACTGAAAGAGACTTTTGGACTGTTTCAGAAAGAGAACCCTCAGGTAAAGATTTGCTTCACCAAATTCTGCTCTCTTAGACCAAAGAATGTTTTGCTGCAAGCATTCATGCCACGGCAGGTTTGTCTCTGCCAGTATCATGACAACGTGAAGTTGCTTTGTGAATGTCTCACAAAAGAAATCCAAAGTTTCCCTTCCTACTCTGCAGCATTTGTTGATAACTTTGTCTGTGATAGCAATAAAGAAGAATGCATGATGGGCAAATGTGGTTCATGTCCAGCCTGGCTTGATGCAGTCAAGGAAGATGCTGCTCTGGATGAAATTGTTCAGTGGCAACAATGGGAGAGAGTGTCTCATCAAGTTCAGTCTAAACAAGGCAAACCCAAACTGGTGAAGAAGATGGAGAAAGTCACCAAAGAGGGTACTGTTGAAGAAGCCTTGCATTCTCTTCAAAGTAAAATGCCTTCATTCTTGGAGCATGTTTTCATAAAGAGGAAACAAGCAGAATTTTTTGAAAAATGCACAGCTCAAATGCAACCAGATGAAGCTGTTGTCCAAGTTGACTTTGCTGAAAATTATACCTGTCAGCATCAAGATGAAATTCAAGCAGCTCATTGGAGTCAACCACAGGTTACAATCTTTACTGTTGCAATTTGGACTAAAGATTCGGATGACAACACAAAGTGCAGTTCACATGTTATAGTGAGTGATGACCTCGACCATGACAAGAAATCAGTTACTGTTTTTATGGATATTGTGGTAAACAATTTTGTCAAGAAAAATTTTCCACAGGTTAAAGTTGTCAACATCTTTTCTGATGGGCCCACCTCCCAATTTAAAAACAAGTACATGGCTGGCTTCTACCACACTCTTCAGAGAAAGGGACTAAAAATAAAGTGGCACTTTTTTGCCACTTCCCATGGCAAAGGAGTGGTTGATGGCTTGGGAGGAACAGTAAAAAGGATGGTGTGGACTGCAGTGTCCACGAGGAAAGTGGCAAGTGTGCAGGACGCAAAATCCTTTGCAACGGTTGCAGCACAATTCTGCAAATCAATCAACATTCAACTATGTCTGAAGAAGGACATTGATGAATTCGGCAGTGGTCTGGAACTGGACAAATGCTTTCAAAAAGCTACAGCTATCCCAGGAATTAGCAAGGTCCACTGCATAGTACCAGCAGAGAATGGTCAAGTACATTGTCTCCTTTATTCAAGTCAGTTATCTGTTCTTCATGAGATTGAACAATCAAATGATGCTGAAGAAACCTGTAGTGACTCAGTCACTGAAATAACCACATCTGAAGTCAGTGACGGTTCCTGGAACAACAGTGGGGGCAGTGAGGATGAAGAGAGTGGTGGTGATGGTGGTAGTGCAAGGCTGTGCTCTAGCAAAATTTTCAGGGCGCCCTTCGGGTGCCTAACCATGACAAGTAGGTCGCCCAGCCTTCCAGGTTGGTCGTCCGAATTGATTAATTAATTAATAATTAATTAATAGTTCATTAATTAGTTAATTAATATTCCATTTCATGGTTTAATCATTTAATAATTAACAGTTCCAGGGAATCCGCATAATTGTCAAACATTTTCATCTCAAATCTCTCTCGTTCAATATTCACTTCACCGGACACGGGCAGCGAAGAGAGTTACTAAATTAAGCTGTCGCGCACTCTTTTTAGCGAACTTGTGATATCATGAAATCCTGTTATAAATTAACCACATACGTGTTAAAACCGCTTAGAAATTTCTTTCAAGACCACTGAAATAGGTTTCGGAACAAAAGGGTTCTTATTTCAAACTTTTGTTTTCACCAAATTTTGATCGAATTATTGCAATTGTGAGCAAGTCGCCAAATATGGTGCTGATAAACATCTTTTATGCCACGAACGAAGCTAATTAAATAAACAAAAATTTGCATAAAGGAAAGTTTCGTTTTATTAATCACGCACTCCACTGTTGAAACTGTTGAAACACAAAAAATTAAGCATCATCCACTTCAATACAAAAATTAGATCTTCAACACATGCTTGTGCAAAAATCATGCAGTTTCTCACAGGCAAGGACAAAATAATTTTTCGTGCTAAATCATGTGGAACAATATTACATAACACAGACGTGACAACTTTGACCGTCCTGCCAAATATTTTTAGTTCTGTAAATATCATCAAATTATCAAGTAAAATTAGAAAATGTTAGTTAAAATCAGGTGCTCGCTTTATTGTGTCGCTCAATGGACAAGAAAGCTGGGCCATGCACTATATTAAAAAACCGGAAGAGAAACCACCGAAGCGAAACAAGACCCATGACCTATAAACTTAATATTTAACCTAAATGTACGGCTAATATAGATCACACAGGCTATTGATGCGCTTTCAGCGCTTTTGTTTTTCGGACTAACGGGAGCGTGGGAGCACAAGGAAGTTTCTTTTTGTTTCGTTCCGTTCCGTTTCAATACGTTCGCTGGTTTCGTTTCGGGTTTTCACACAAGCCAAAATCTAGGCGCCCGGACGGGCGACCGCTTTTCTTTTTCAGTCGCCCGAGACCAAATGTTAGTCGCCTGAGGCGACCGGGCGCCGTTAGAGCACAGCCTTGTAGTGATGGTGATGTTGCTGATGATGAAGATGACATGCCATTGTGCACATATGCTACAGTACCAGCTGACACACCTATGACTCATCATCATCGTCCTCACTACACCTCAGGGGGGGTGTATAAGGCCGCATTGTTTCCGTAATCGTAAAATTTTTTTAGGGGAGTGGGTGATTAGCCCACAGCCCAACCTCATAACCCGGAGGACGGGGAGACTGCTTTTAGTCTGGACTCTCACCATCGACCTTTCTGGCATGGGTGGCCCTACCAGGAGAACTAAATCTCCCACCAGCATAGCTCTCAGGTTCACTGAGACTCACAAGCCTGTTCACCACGACAAGGTAGCAATCTCAACTGAACAGGACACACACACCTATGACTGATGAAGAGGAAATTATTATTCAGATACAGCAAGGCTTGCCTGACCACATCAGGGCAATTCTTAATGACCAGTGCACTGAATTCCAAATTCCTCCATTCAGCAGTCTAATGGCAGAGCTAATTATCAGTAAAGCCATTGACTTTAAGGGTGATCCCTTAATTGACATAAGGGACTTAAAAGATCTCGAAGGAAAAGCTGCAGAAGATGAATCAAAGAAGATTACAAATTTTATTGTTGATGCATATCTACAGCTAGTCAAGTCTGAAAGTGCTCAGAAGGGTGTTAAAGTGGAAATTTTTCGATGGGAAGAATTTGAAAAGCTGGTGCAAAGGCAGACCCTGAAAGATCCTCTTACAGACAAAGATGACCTTTTCAAACAAGATGCAGTTTTCTTTCCCTGCAATGATACTGAGGGTGAACATTGGTTCCTTGGAGTGATGTTTCCTCAGGAAATGTGTATCATAGTGCTCGACAGCTTGCCAGGTCAGTTTGTTAAGCCGACTGTCTTAAAGCGAGTGGAAGTGATGGTGTCACTTCTTTTGAAAGCTGACCGGTCGACTGATGTCAGCCAGTGGTCTTTCTATTCAAACAGGCCTGGTGAGATTCCAGAACAGAATAATACCTATGACTGTGGAATTTTCAGTTGCCTATATGCAAGGTGTGTGGCCACTAGATCTGTGATGATTCCTAAAACTGAGGTTCTGGCATACAGGCAACTGATGATCCAAGAGTTACACCAGAAAAGCCTTTGCCCAATTCCACCGCCAACTATTCAACCAGGGGAATACTATGCAGTTGATTATGTCAAAACCTATTATTTTGGGAGAGTAATGAAGAAAAGTGGCAGTTTTGTAGAATTCAAGTTCCTGCACAGAAAGAGTGCCAGTACTTTCCATTGGCCTAGACGAGATGACGTGGACAGAGTCCACTTTTCAAACATTTTCTCTGATCCAGTAACTGTTCCCCAATTTATCAGTGGGCCTTTTGAAATTCCAGAGCTTCCTGCCGTGGAAAAACTTTTCAAAGTTATAAGGAAACACAAGAAAGTTTGAGAAACTATCAAGAGAAATAACTGTTTAACCAGAATTCTACTGATGTTACATGTAAATGCAACAAGTTAATGTTATAAAAGACAAATTGTCTTTGAGTGTAATGTTTGGGTTCTTGAGACTTTTTAAAATGTTTAACTTAGCTTCAAGAATTGTAACGTCCGTAACGTAACGTCCGTAACAAAGTTTTGTTACCATTATTTGAAAAATATTGCAGTTTTTCAGGGACTGCTTTTTACCAAAGTGTTTCTAAAGAATATTTAGCTTTGTGGCAGAAATATCTTTGAAATCTTTTAAATAGTTTTTTTAAGAATGGAAAAAGATTGTGTAAACGTTACGGACGTTACGTAACGTCCGTAACAAAATTTACTTTGTTAATAACTATTTTTTAAAAAAGGTTGGGGTTAAATTTATATTTTTTATTTATTAACTCCTTTGAGGTATTTCTTCTGATATAACTGTTGGTAGACACAAATCATTTCCAAGTTTTATAAAGAAAGTTAAAAATTTGTCTCTCACCTATTGTTTATTATTAAAAAATAAACACGTACTTTGGAGATCCCCCCCTGAATGCGTTGCTGTCGCAAGCAAACCGAAACTTATTTTTCTATGTACTATAACTTGTCAGCAATATAGTACAGGGTATGATTTTAAGTCTAACCACTTTTTAAAAATCTGGATTTTTCACATTCTCATATGGAATTGCCCGTATACAATTCGCTCGCAAAAAAAACTCTTCATGTCTGGCGCGTCAAAATGAATTTCGTTTCAAATAAAGAGCTTAAACAACAGCACATTTTCCCATTTCAAGCGCTTTCTTACACTTTACAGAACCAGAGATACGAAAATTCAAAACTTCCCGTCGCAAAATCTTCAAAAGGTTATCCTTTATGTCAACGTGTCTCTTTATTACTCACAAAAACTGAATCTCGACTACAGCTTCAGTTGATGCACAGTTAAGGTGCAGTTTTAGTATGACTTTGTTTTACGTATCAAAATTTACCACGCTTGAGAATGGTACTTGTCAGACTGGAGAATGTTTATTTAGGACCAAAACCATGCTGCTCTTCCTAAATTTATTGCATGACGAGCCAGTGCTTTGAGAGCCATGAGGGGCTTGAACTCACAGCCGAAAGTTTCGTGGCTTCCAGTGGCAGCATTAAATTACACATGTCAAGTTAATTGCTGTTACATTTAGGCATGTTCCGCAAGAAAATTTGTTTTAAGCTACAAATGAAACTTCTCTGCCTTCGTATAAAAGCTAGACGGATCCCAGACTACTGTGTTGACTTTTAATAAACAGGCTGACCAATCACAATCTTTGGTTCCCACAGCTAAAATATCACGGTGGATAAGACGAAAGGTTTTCCTCTGATGTATATATATTTTTCTTCAAGTGCTTTGATAGCAGGAAAATGAACAATAGAAAAGGAAGGTTTGACACGATTTACACTGGGAAACAAAACGAGCGTTAGACACATTGTAAACGCTGAATTAAACTCTGCGCAGTTTGGGATTGAAAATGTAACACCGTGCACAAGAATTTCAGTGAGTTGTGTAAATTTTTTTCTTTGTTCCTTGCCAACCTGGCAAAAGAGAGGAGATTCAAACAGCAACACCACAAGCCGATATAACAAAGAATTGATGGCTAGGATTGTTTTCGTTTACATTCAGTCCATAACAATAATATTCAAGTAACAGTCGGACATCTGTCAATGAATAGCGACTGTACACCAACAACGTGCGAATCGGCAAAGGCCTTTGCACAAAACAAATACCCTTGTCAAGAGGGGTTAGACAAGGCTGCCCTTTGTTGCCATACCTCTTTATTCTGGTGGCAGAGATAGTAGCTTCTAAAATAAGACACGATAAAGCCGTTCAAGTTATCAAGCTTTTTAAGAAAGAAATTAAACTGAGTCAGTTTGCTGATGACAAGTCTCTTATATGTAAAAATCTAACAAGTGTTTGAAATGCGCTTAATATTTTAGCTGATTTTGGTGCAATCTCGGGTCTTCAGTTGAATAAGTCTAAAACAAAAGCCTTGTGGTTAGGTCCTTGGAGATCTAACCTCGACAGACCTTTTGATCTAGACTGGGCTAGTGAACTGGTGAAAGTGTTGGGAACCTTTGTTTCATATGATAATGTTGGCAAAAAATTTGCATACAAACCCCAAAAGTCTCACTAATGCAACTCTTGTTACTTTTGACACAAGACTACACAAGAAGCCAAAGCAAAACAAATTCATGGCATTCACCGAGCCAATTTTCATCATATCACTATCTCAGAATATACAACAGTTTCACATTTTGCACTCTAGGCAGCTGACTACTGGGTTGCTGTAGGCGAACCCAGTCGTAAAATGCAAACAGGGCTGTCTCCTGCGCCAAAACTTTTTTGCATGTGTGCTTTCTTTCCATCATGTCTTTCAAAACAGACATAGGCTGTTATTTGTGCTGCCAGGTTTTAGAGTGGAAACTTCAGGTTGACTTAAGGTAATTCCCTTGAAATAAAACTGACAATAGATTTTTGTTCAAACTTTGCCAAAAGAATATTCATCATATGAGAAGTTCAATTTTGAAATAAAAAATGGGGGTGCCCATACTCATTAAGGAGCACTGAGGCATTGAAAATGACCCATTTTGGCATTATTTAAGGTGGCTCAATAGGGTTATGCAAGATTACGAAGCGCGCGCCAGTGGCCTCAATCTAAATTAATATTCTCGTTCTTTTTGCTATTTTCCTTATCAAAGCTACTGAAACATAACAAACAAGGGCCAAAATTTGCTGTTCAACAGTCACCTCTGATATCAAGGCTTTTAGTCTCAAATTAAAACTACTCAAACATCGCCATTTTTTGACGTCTGTTCGGCTTTGATTTCAATTTTCTTCAGTTTCCTTCGGTAAAATTTTCTGATATGCTCAAACCGGGTAGAGTCTGGCAAGAAGAAACTTTTAAAATCGAAAAAAGTAGGGGTTGTCAAGGTAGTTTTTTCGTTTTTAGCATTTTTGTGTTTTTTTGGCTGAGCGAAAACCTTGTCTTACAAATATTTCTGATAAATTGAAAGCAAGGAAAGCTAATAAGGAATAACTTCTCTGCCAAATCTTAAGGAATTTCACCGAAGGAAATTCGAGAAATCTGATAAGGATTTTTCTATTTTTCACCTCAATGGCAATAACGCCATCAGAATAGGAACTCGCCAAGATCGCTATGTGAGCATGCGCGAATTTTCGAACCACGCGGTTTTGTCGATGAGCGACTCGACAATGGCGGTCTCATCAAAATACACACAAAGCCTTTCCGTCCAAATCATTTTCTTTGCGTTTTCTTTTAAATGGTTTCTCTGTTTCTACTTCTGGGCTGTAATTTGAGCTATATTGTTGACTTGTTCGCTGCTTTGCATGAGCTTGCGTCAGCTAGCGCGCGCACATTACTTAAGCTCGCATCATCGTTGCGCGCGCTCTTAAAACCCTATTGAGCCACCTTAATGCTTATTATAAGAATGCATTCCCAGTAATAATTGTAAATTTTTGTGACCGAGACTCATGAGAACACGCATTAAAACAGAGTCAATGCATTGTATCGGATACAAATAAACTTTTTAAGTTTGATTTAGACAGAAAGCTGAATTCTTGATTAAAATTTCAACCAAATTTCTTGACATGGTTACCATAGGGCAAAATAGAAAAGATCACAGTTTACTTGCTATTTTCGTTATTTATTCAATTTTCAGCAATAGGAATCAGATCAGTCTTTCCTCAAGCAAAGTTTATGATAAGTTTATTACAATGACTGAAAAAAAACAGGTTGGAATGCCTGTGCTCGTTGGTGAGCTATAGCCATTTTCCAACTGACAGCGCTCAATATCAAGGCAAATCCGCCATGTTTTCAATGTCCGCGTGCACCCGGGCGCGCTAAATGATGCCATAAATTATGCGCAGAAAGGATGCGCAGTGCAATTGTGAGGAATAACCTTAACAGTGAAACAACTGCATTCAGACTAAACTTATGTTGACTGTTATCCAGTACTGTTGGATGACTGGAAGAGTTTATAAAAGGAAAACTGTCAAGTGAAATCTTCCAAATGACTTCCATCAGTGCTTTTTATTCAAGGCTATTTAGCTACCCAGGTAAATTTGTAGCTTTAACCCATTGACCCCCTCATCAAACTGTCCGCGACCCACCCCTAATTTCCGGGCGTTTTTGGAATATTTCAGAGTGAGCGAAAGCAAAAAAATAAACGATATGCGCAGTAACCACAGACAAGATCAGGTTTCAAGACTTCGTTTATTTAAAGTTCAATAAATGAACAGCCAAAATATTAAAAAATATCAACAGGAAGAACTCAGCTTGATGCGTTTAAAAAAAAAAAAAAACACATACATACTTTATTTGTCCCAAATGGGAGAAAACAAGAAAACAAGAAATTATATTTTTTATATTTTTTTCCTTTGCTGCACGACAAAAGCCAACAAAATTGAATATGCAAAAATGAGTTAATTTTTTTACTTTAGAGGACAAAACAAAACTGAATACAACAGAATTTTCATTCTTTTACTAAAACAAATAACGTTTAAGAAAACACCGGACCATAAAGGTGAAAAACAAAAGTAAAAACCAATTTAAAAGAAGAAGTTCAGATAATTTTTTCGCCGCCCAACGAAATTATACAGCGCAGCCAAAGAAAGATGAAAGTTGTACATCAAAAACACAACAAAAACAAGCCAATTATTTTGAGATAAATCCTTTTTCAACTGTGTAAATTTAGTGCCCACCTAGTTCTTTCCTCAAAAGTTCTGTAGAAGTTGAACAAGACTCAATAAAATATATTTCAGGGAAGTGAATACAGAAGACAAACAAACCATGGCGGTCGCCGTAAATTAAATATCCAGAAATTCAGCATGCCAAAATACTGTTCACTAAAGGCAACCAAATGAAAGAAACGTAACAGGAAGTTCAATAACAATAAATTTTCATTCAAGATAAGGCAAAAAAACTTATCTAAAGGCACAAAAATGTTCAAAATTTCACAGACATGATACCGCATGACCGCATGTTCGAATTAATTATTCACGCTAAAGTGAAAGCGTGAGTTTTTCCCCACAAGTTTTGCAGTTATTTTATCAGCCGTGGCTTTGCCAATCATGCTAAAAGCTAAATTCAACTTGTGATTTTAAGAACGTTACAACAGTTTTAATTTTGAAGACATGTTTCGATGTTGCCAACATCATCATCAGTTACATAAAATTTGAAAAAAAAAAAAACCGTTGGACTATATAACAACTAAGCGAAACGTACATACATAATTAATTATGATAAAGTAACAAAAATTCAAAAATTCAACTTAGAACTAATACTCTACATTACCATTTTTGTTTTCTTAAGTCAAGGCAGCTGCTTTAAATCCGCGATCTGTATTCAAAACTCACTTCAAAGCGCACCGATCATCTTGTTTTCGCCACGGTTGAAGGAAGGAAAAATTATTCACTAGAAAGGTTTGGGGGCTCCATTCACCTTGGTCTTGCATTCTGAGACCACCTAAACATTGATTTCTGTTTTTCCTTTTCATTTTAAATGCCAAAGAAGCAATCTCTCCATTTTAGGAATGAAAACAAGACCCTGGAAGTTTGTAGATTTGTCCTACTACGCACCATGATTACCTGCGCTTTTCGAGCGCATGATTTTAAGACGAAAAACCGTCTTTCTAGGACCCCTAAAGTCCTCTAAAAATATGCTCAGAAAGTCCATTCTCTTTGGTTTATTTGTATTTAACAAAAATACAACAATAGGAGGACCAAAGTATCTTCAGGGAGGGTAGGAAAGGCAATTGTCCTCACATGCCTTTTTACAGCCGGTTACGGCCGGCACGGGAATTGGGGGTGGGTTTTCGCACGGCCGGTTACAGCCAGCACAGGAGACAATGGGTTAACTTGTAATCGTCTGTTTTATTTGGTTGTATTTTGAATTTCTTCGAAGCCTTGTATAAATTAGTGCACTGTTTCCACTCATAGTTGTGGAACTTAGAAACGAAATCGACACTAGGGAGAAATATCATGGCCAACGTGAACATGAAATTTTTATTCAAAACAAGTAATAATAAGGTCAGTAGTGATGACAGTGCAAAAGGTACACAGTTGTCTCTTATTGAAGAAAGTTACATAAATAAGGAATCAGAAAAACAACTGACCTTTCTATATAATCAGTTTATGTCTTCTAGATATGTTGTTGTTAGCCAGATTAAGTGCAAAACTTACCGCTTGGGGTACCCTTGTGATGTATTGGTATCCCATCCAGTAGGGTGGAAGTATAAATACATTGGCTGCTCCATGCTGCAGAAATAAACCAGATATAACAAGAGTCGTGATGGGCCACTTGAATAGGGAACTCTTATGTAAAATTATTATACACCTTAAAATTCAACATTTACAATGGAGCCAGTCATTTTGCCTAAACAACCAGTACATTAATGAGAAGAGGAACTGCTTGAGTTTAACACATTAGCATTGGCATAATTTTCAGCTTTTCCTTGATTCTTTCATATTTTTCCATCTTGTATTTTACAGAAATTTCACTGTGTATAACATTATTTAACTGAACTTAAGAAATACCACTGTGATATGTAGGTTTCCATACAGCATATACAATTCACTATTTCCTTTTTCCAATTCTTAAATATTTACTTTCATAAATGCAACCCAGTTACGCTTACTTAAGAGTCTTGTTTGATTAGAAATTTCACTCACAAGGTTCTTTTCAAACCACAAAATGTTCACTTACATAAAGATATATACATGTTAAACTTAATTAACATGTTAAAAATATTATGCTGAGAGGAAACATCCCTCTTCTAATTGAAGGCTTCGGTGGAAAAAGGCGTTAGGTTTTTTACTCAAAAATGAAATTTATCAAAAACGCTCCAAATTTCGCATGCAGTTTTGTTTAGGTGCGTTAGACAATGTTCTGCATGTTTTTTTGCTGAAGTTTGTTTCGTTTTCGAGATATTACGTATGCAAAAAACCCTGTATTTGTTGTCACGTCAGCACGTGACCGCAAAGACGGTAATTTCACTTAAAATCCAGCAAAATATTGATCTTTTGCAACGTGTAACCTCAAAAAGTGTTGATGTCAGGTTAAAACCGTTAAAACTTTTATTTCACGTTAACGTGCGACCGCAAAGACGTTCGGT
>JAHPZR010002105.1:40000-67896 GCA_019787425.1 Platygyra sinensis
TGTTAGTACGCGTGATTCAAATAACAGCCCGTCAAGCACGCACTGAGGAAAAAACGTGTGAAGTTTCTTGAAAACGTAGCGTGAGACTTATGCGCAAGCCAGAGATTTATAGCCATCTGGGATGGCGATGTGGTCATTTCCGGATTGTGGATCCTGTACTGAAAACCAGGCTTCCAAGAAAAGTCGCTCGTGATAGTTAGCCTCATGTCCAACAACTCTGACATTTCCAAAATTCATTTCGTGGTTGTTTTCATGGACATGGCAGGAGATCTTAGAGTTGTGGTCAAACATGGAAACAGCCCTTTTGTGTTCTGCAATCCGAGTTTTAAGTGATCGTTCAGTCTGACCGTAGTATACAAGACTGCAGTTGGTGCAACAGATTTTGTACACTGTGCCAGACTGTGGCCTGTCAACCTTTCCTGGGCTTTCAGTCGCGGGAGCAAACTGTTCAAAGTTCTCAATGGTTTGAAGGCGACTTTGATTTGTTGCTGCTTGAATATTCGACTGATCCTTTCCGAAATGCCCTACACATAGGGTAGCACCACAATGCCATTGGACGGTAGATCGGTAGGGAGTTTCGACAGCTGCTGATGAAAGAAGATGGATAATTATTGTCTCGCAGAACAGCTTTGACTCGCTTCATTTCATCGCGTTTACCCTTTTGTGTTGATGGTATGTTCTGAGCCCTGCGTAGCAAGGTACTGACTACAGATCTCTTATGGCATGTAGGGTGGTGAGAATTGAAATCGAGATAGCAGTCTGTGGGGGGTGGCTTTCTGTAGACATTCACTTCACGCTGCGTGCCCCTCCTTGTGGTGATAGTGTCTAGAAAAGGTAGTCCCTGTCCCTTGGTGTCCTCAAGTTCTAGGGTGAACTGTATGGAGGGGTTAATTGAATTGAGATGTTGGTGGAACTCATCCACTTGGTCCTTTTTAAGACATGTGTGACTATCGTCAACATAACGGAACCACCATTTAGGGGGGTGGGGAGCTGTGGCGATTGCAGTTTCCTCAAATTCTTCCGTTACGAGGTCTGCTATGACGAGACTGATCAGGGAGCCCATTGCGCATCCAAAGATTTGTTTGTAATGGATGGCGTCGTGTCTGCAAATCTATATCTACATGTGTATCTGTATCTATCTATCTACCTACCTACCTACCTACCTACCTATCTACCTACCTATCTTCCTATCTACCTATCTATCTATCTATCTATCTATCTATCTATCTATCTATCTATCTATCTCTCTATCTATCTAACTATAGTTGTAGTTAATGCTCCTCAATCGATGGAGTTGAGCGCTCTACAAAATACGTTCTACTCGAAAAAGAATATCTACATGTATATATATATATAGATTGCAGAGTTGGATTATTCTGCAAATCTACACATCGCTCTAGTTTAACTATTGAGTACTTTAATAGCTGATGAAATCTTCAATTCATTATATTACTATATAAATCTTGCTCAGGGCAAATTTTCTTTCAAACATTTATTCAGTATATATATATATAGTTTTGAATGAAGAAAGTAGTGACAGCGAACTACTAACTGATCCTTTTTGAATGAAAAAACATTTATATGCCATGAGTGAGAATGAAACCCGCGTCCCCCTGGTTACTAGTCAGGTGTGCTACCACTGCACCATCACTACAACCCTGCTGGCAACAGAGCAATCAGTGAAGTTAGTGGTTAGCCGCAGGGTTCCCTGGCGATTAAACATTCAGGAACAGGACATACATCGAATCATCTCGGGATGGCTACCAGCTCGACAATAATGGAGCAGTAATAACAATATGTTTCTACTCAATGTAGTTTCATATGGACTTAAATACAAGTCTGTTTCGTAGACCAACAAAGAGTTGGTCCACTTATCAGTTAAATTCCACATACATGTACACTGTAGCATTGCTAGGGTTTATATACGTCAGCAGTATGACCGTTACACAATAATAATAAACATTTGTAAACTTATGATGGGTTATTGAGAATGCGATTGAATTTAAGGAGAAACTTTTGCTTGTGCCTGCAAGTTGATACGAGTTCATTACGTTTGTTAAGTGTTGCCATATCCGGTTTATATAGAATATAGAATTTCTTGGTATTACATAGATTACATCGCTTAGTAAGATTGCTATAAAAATTTTCCAGGAGATTGCAAAGTCTTTCTTTTGATCTTTTAGCTGCCATAGACGTTTGCTCCGTTCAGTGTCATTCTTTTTACTCTCGTGTTTGAATGACATTATTTGGTGGTTTCGCCATCTTGTTTTGAACTCCGTGGCGGTGAGACCGACGTACATCGGACAAATTGAACAAATTCCCACGACAAGGATGTCTCCTCATTAGGTTCTTTAAACATGACTTTCTCTGCAATAATGTAGAAATGGTGTTGGGTATTGCAACAATAATCAACCTTTTTTGCATCATGGGCAGCACGTAACATTCTTGTGACTGACTAACCTCTGGCCATGTGATTCCTGATCGAATGGAACTCCATGTTCTGGCAAACACAGAGGCCATACTATGAATGTAGAAGATCCTTAAATTTAAACCTCTGTTGTGCCAGAGTGACAGAATACAAGTCAACTGTTGGTGGAAAAATGTTTCATATCCTTTGCACCTCCCACCTGTGGTAAACTTCCTTTTGTACCCTGCTGGAACTGTAAGACTGTCAAAAACTGCAAGAAGGCCCTTGATTGTCCTCTGCTTTAAATTTCCCTTCATTGCTTTAGTAAGGCTAAACTTTCTAGCTTCAACCTGTTCTGCTCATTTGTTGGTAATTGTAACGATTCACTCACTTTAGCCCTCTTGATAACACTCAATTGCTCTGTGTTTACAGGAAAAAACAGCATCACCGCTTGCCACATCATTACAAACTTTATTTTCCAACTTATCCTCCATTTTGTCCTAGAGTGGGAAGCCTGTGGATGCTTGTGTAGTCCCTAGTCCTTTTGTTTCTTTCAGTGGAGTGCCTGGCAGATTTTCGTGACAGTGTTATTTCAGTGCGATGTTTTGAAAATGAGAATGGATAATCTTGGTCATTTAATTTGAGAAAAGAATGTCTTGTCAAGGACACTGATCATGATTAATATGAAAAAGTGAGCGTTGAGGGATGTTATAATTGTACATACTGTGGCTGTCCACCAGTCAAGCATAAGTGAGTTGATGCAACCACTGATCCTAATAGTGGCTTCACAGCTGATCCAGAGGAATCATGTGTAGCACCAACAGATTTGTTAGCCAGCTGCCTTCTACCAATGAAGTCGAAGGACAAAAGATATGGATATTTGCCAGATGCTACATGTAAGAGAAAAATAATGATCTTTGTGAATGAATTGCTTCTGGCATTCTTTGAAAGTTATTACATGTAAGTGAGGACTTCTGATATTCTGCATAAAAAAATTTTTAATAGCTGAAAAAGACAGGTAATTCAACATCAGACAAGATCTGGAGAAAGGTCAGGCTAGCTTTGATTATTCACTATCGAACAATCCAGCTTATGGTTGTTGCAGTCTATAGCCGCATGATAACAATATATCGAGATGCAGAAGCAAGGCAATTAACTTGAGACAACAAGTAGAAGAATTGAAAACTAAGATTATTGAGCATGACAACAGCCTATATATGAAAACCAATGGCAAACTACAATCAGGGCCAAGATGCCACCACAAATTTAATTAAGATACCCTTCACTTTATAACTACAGGAATTGAAAAGAACTTTGATAATTGTATTAAAGACCTGGACAGAGTGTTGACAAAATTTTCAGTAACTTTTCTAATATTATCCAGTGCAAAATCATCCCAATCTCGGAAGAAGAAAAAAGCAGCGCGAAAGCCAAAAGGTGCAAGATTCAAGCAACAGAGGCAAGAAAGAACAGAGCCTGCTTTATATTGTTGTCTTTAGGGGGTTTGCCAATAAATAACGAGTATGATCCATCTGTTTACGGAATCCAACAGGTTGAAGAAATTGATTATGACACTCTCATTATTTTCTTCTGCAACAGACAAAGCTTGTTTATGAGAGCTTTTGAATTCCAGAAGCTTTGTGGGAGAAGCTGTAGATATTATTGAGGACTCCTTGTCTAATTGAGCTTATTCTGGACTGTTTTGAAGCTCAATTTAATCATACTGTTTTTATTTTCCACACTTTAAAATGAGATCTTTTGAATTTCAGAAGTTTTGTTGGGGAAGCTGAAAATATTATTAAGGGCTTTCTGTCTGTTTACCCCTTTTTTGAAGCTCAATTTAATCATACAGGATTTTATTTACCATACTTTAAATCTTGGGTTTTTCATTCTGCTCATTGAATAACATTGTAGTGCTACTTTGGCAACTTTTAATTACCTTTTTATTTAAGTTGTCTGTTTTATTAAATCCTAGTGTAAATAAAGTAGCACTGTTTTAACATATATAACAGAGGCATTCCTTTCCTACTGCATGACAGATAGGAAACAACACTTCATATATCAGAACACCTTAGAGTTGATAAATTTGTCAGTTTTATTCCATTGTTAGTATTAATTATATTTGAGCTCTAATAACTCTTCCACTACTTTTCCAGTTTGCCAAAAGGAATGAAAAAGTAATGCCCTCGCCCCTGTATGTATAAATTTTACATCCAACCCGCCCTCTCTTGTTGTCATTTTCTCCTATGCCCCCCCCTCTAATTTTCCAAACCCCCTCTCCAGTCCCATTCCTTGTTTAAAACAAGAAATGTGACTTTTACTAGTGACTACATACATGTACAACCATAGTTATTTTTAATTCTCCTATTTTTAATTTTAAGTTTATCAGAAAGAACAGTAAGGTGACCCAGTATAGAGGATACCTAGATTTTGTGCTCAAAGTGGGAGAAACATGTGGCTTTCAGGTAGAAGAGGACTCGTTGAGGATTCCATCAACAAAAAGGGTAAATGCATTTAATTATTTATTGCAAGCACTGTTACTGTAGTTTCTGAATGCTCATCAGCTGTTTACTTTTTGCCAGAAAATATAACCTGAAACAAAGGAGCCAATGTGCTTTTAAGGTCACTGTATACCTTAAGAGATGTCTCACGTCCAAGCGATGTAGTACATCTGGTTTTAACTGTAGGTACCTAAACCCCTATATCAAATTAAAGCTTAAAGAGCTGGCTATCAAATTATACATGTACCAAGAATTTTGCAATAAAACAAATTGTCAAATTTTTTATGACCTCTAAATGCAAGTGCCTGAATCACATTCTAAAAACTACAAGTTGAAGCAATTTTTGTGTTTGCTCACTTAATTTATCCCTAAGTTTCCCAAACCAATGCACTCAAAAAAACCCTGTGGGTGATTTGCCATATTTAATTTCAGTGAAAAGTTACAGAACGTTATTTTTCAAAGTAGGATTGAAGAAATTTGAAGTGACGGAAGAAAAGTGCTC
The DNA here is from genome assembly GCA_019787425.1 of Platygyra sinensis. Classification (NCBI taxonomy): domain Eukaryota; kingdom Metazoa; phylum Cnidaria; class Anthozoa; order Scleractinia; family Merulinidae; genus Platygyra; species Platygyra sinensis. The sequence continues at coordinate 45,411 of JAHPZR010002105.1, forward strand.
TCAGGGAAAGGTATTTGGAAATAAATAATTTGCCGACATGTTTTTTGTTTATTATCAAACTACATGCAGCTACTGTCTTAATTTGAGGGAAAATTCCCTTTTTCTCTTAGCTTTCAAAAGGGACCCATATTTAGAGGCCATGAAAAACTCTACAATTCATTTTATTTCAGAATTCTTAGTATAGGGTGATAGCCAGCTCTATAATAAGCTTTAATTTGGTATGCAATGTAGGAGTTTAATTACTATGTAATCTATAGTTTAAAAAGGACACGCTGCATTGTACGTGATCCTAGCATGCAAGACACCTCTAAAGGTGCTCTAAAACATGGTATGTTATTTGATTTGTAAGGACTTTTTCATGAGTACACAACCTAGCTTGCAGATATCAATTCTAACAAGTGTTCATTTACTTTTGAGGTGAAATTTTCACTTTTATATATCGTGTGATGCACACATTTGACTTATAAATTGTAACAGATGACATTTTACGATAAATGTCTCTTACAATTAATATTCATGAATCTTACCAGTAATAATCGTTAACCGAATGATAAATTGTAGGCTGACTCAAACCGTATTTCACTCGACTGACCGCCGTTATGAAAAAATTTCAAACTCGAGAGCTACATCTCACGGGGCTTGCTCTCAAATAACTGTATTTCAGTCAGTGATGAAGTGAAAAACTTCATGGAGCTTTCCTTTTAAGAACTGGGTGTGTTTACAAAGAATGTTTTCTCCGTCTTTGAGTCTTTGACGAAAAAAGCAATCCAAGCATAAAATTTATCATGGCCATGAAACAACTTCACCTCGTTCAATGGCATGTTCAAGTTAACATGCAAACAGTAAAATATCTCTTCCTGAAGCACAAATGCTAGCTAATTTTTTAAAATTATATTCTTACATAGATCTTTTGTTGATGGAAAAACGTTCTTGATTACCTTGAGATGTAAATGAGCAATGAAGGAGCAAAAACACGGCCAATGTCTTCCGAAACTCGAATTCCTTAAAAGAATTTGAAGCTTTAATTTGCTAATATGCTTAATAAGAAACATTTTTAAGAGGCTGTCCGTGTATGAACCGATCCACTCGATTCTCAGCCGAGAATAGATTTTCTTCAAATTTTCTGCGTGAGACAGGTAGTCCATATGATAAACAAAATAAGCCAAAATGTGGCTTTAAGTGCTATTTTTAGTGCAGAGTGCACTATTGGGATGGTTTGGGGGTTGACGCCGCTAACGCACTATGGCAATGAGGCGGTAAGGCAATAAGGTGTAAACTTTAATGTTTGTTTAATTAATTCCTATTAATTAATCATTAGCCTTGTTTTGAGGGGGTGGGGTAGGTACCTTTGGTTGCTACGTAAAACATACCATACTTACATTTCTATTTGGATAACATCACAAAACTATATATGGCTCCAATATTCTCTTGTTATCCTAGTGGTACTATTCTCTTAAGAACATAAGCGATTTACACAAAGCGCATGCGCAGATTGATTGGCGTTGGTGTTAACTATATGTTAGGTGAACGATACATTTCATACCCAATTATACACGAACGTTTAGTGCTTTTCCTTGTGGTTGAACACAGTATGTAAGACGCATGCGCTCTAGCATTGTCAGCATGATACAATCCGTTCTGGAGTTCAGATTCATGCGTGCGATACCACACTCTCGTCTTAACAGGTGATAGCAGTCATATTTCAGGTAATATCAGTTCCCCCTTTTAGTGCAAAGAACGCTTTTGTGACAGCGTATCTTTTGGAATCATCCTTAGCTCGGTTCAAAAATGCAGTGTGCTGTTTTCAAACTATTTTGTGTTTGCTAAGCTTTAAACAGGGAAACGAATGGATCTCCTCAGTCGCTTGTTTATTTTCTCTCCTATGAAAGAGAACAAGAAGTTCACAAATGTATTCACCCGAAACATTTCCGAGTTAGCGGCATTAAAATCAGTAATGACGTGACAAAAGAAACTTCTCAAATATTGCTGTAGACACTATGGCACTTACGGAAACCGCAAATAAATTTAGTCAGTCTTTGAGGGGACTCATTCACCGATGTAGTATATGATGTCGGTCAAGTTGAAACGTTTCTCGGTTGTATTAATCGATGTCATTGTGTATTTTGAAGTGGTTTACTTTGAACACCATCGGTGACAACCTAATAAGAACGTGCTATTCTGAGACACGACGTGACTATTTGATAATTTAATTAGTAACTGTTTATCGATGATATGAAAATTTGCCTCTTTATTGAAACAAAATCATTCCTCTTCCAGTTTTTTCATAAGTTTATAACATTATTTTATTTTTCTCAGGAAAAAAGCGAGCATATCTTCTCTGTATGTTTCTGAGAAAACAAGGGTATCATGTTACAAACTTTGGGAGAAAAACAAAAGTATCAAGTTACAAATGTTGGCGTTGAAAAACTAAAAGTATCACGTTTGCTAGTTCAACGTATTAATGAATTTAAAACCGTCTTGACAAACAGTATTTGTAAGTTATTTTTGGACCTTGAACTAACAAGTTGCATACAGGCAGCAGATGACTCAAAACGTATTGACAGTCCTGCATAACACTCTGCACTATCTGAGATTGTCTCACTAGTTCAATATTTCTGGCGACAATTTCCAAGGATGGTCAAAAACCATTAAAATTGTTACTTTACGAGTCAAATTGAGGCGTTGTGCTGACGATGCTGAAAAATTACACTTTTACTCAATAACAATAAAACTTACAGATCATTTTATTTCATGTTTCTTCTTTTGATTAATGGAAAAATATTGAAAATCCGCCTAAGAAAAATTAATTATGATTTTTTTAAAAGGCGTAACAAAGAGCCTTCGCGAGATTTTAGCTGGCATGCTGCTGGTTGAAGGCATGTTTCTCAAAAGTATAACGTGATCTGGAGCCCAGACTAATATCCATGTTTAGTACTAGGCCTAGTGTACCGGGAACAGGAGAAAAAACTTTGGGCACTAACATCTTAGAAGTGCAGGAGTTCTATCAACATGGCTTATACTCAGCCACGAAAGTATGTGACGCAATTTTGCACCATTATTGTTCTTTGATCTCTCGCATAAATTTTTATGTTTCCTGCATAAAATAATTCTATTTTGAAGCAAATATTCTCAAAACGTGTTTTTTGCTCTGGATATTAAAGGCATGAATAGCCTTAAATTCACCAAGCATTCCTATAAAATTGGTAAGTAACAAGTTAAAATGTGCGGTCTCAGTGTGAGTTGCCCTATGTTTCACCTTTTAACAATTGCTGAAATCTTGGTCATACGTGCTCTGGAGCCCAGACTAATATCCATGTTTAGTACCAGGCCTAGTATTTTAGGAACAGGAAAAAACTTTGGGCACTAACGTCTTGGAAGTGCAGGAGTTCTATCAACATGGCCAATACTCTGCCGCGAAAGCGTGCGTGACACAGTTTTGCACCGATTGTTGTTCCTAAGTTTTTCACAAAAATTTTCAACTCCCCAGAAAATAATATTACCTTGAAGCAGATATTCTCAAAAGGTGCTTTTGCTCTGGATAAGGCATGAGTAGCCTTAGGGCGCTTTCGTTTGGGATCAATCCGGAATAAGAATAATTGGAATAATGCGAGTAAGAGTTTGTTTGGGAGCTATTCTCATTCCAGAATACCTGGATTTCCATTCCGGCTATTCTACTCCCAGGAGCAGAATGGCCGGAATATATTCTGGAATACATGTATATTCTTATTCCGGAATATCCCAAACGAATGCGTCCTTAAATTCACAAAATTAATATCCAAAATTGAGAATTAATAAGCTAAAATGAGTGGCTAGTCGACTGGCCTAAAAGCTTTTTCTGAAATTTGGTCAAATAAGGTTTGGACTATATGCAAGAGGACTCTCATATTTAACAACTAGAACAGTTATTTATATAATGCAATGTCCAGAAAGGAAAATTATTATTTTGGCCAGTGTACTTCATCTGTAGCGAGAATCTATTCAGTCTACTACATTGTAGCAATAAAGAGTTCATAGTTCCTGCGAGCAAAAAAAAATGAACCTCTGGAATTCAACTTTTATTCTGCTCATTGTGTTTCCGATACCGTACAAGAAGGCAAATAAAGTTTACAGTGCTACGAGGTACCTTCAGTCTCTTGTTTCTGTTTCATTCAAAGATTGATCAAAAGGGCGATCGCCAGCGATGTCACGTTCACAGTCCTTCAGCTTTAGTCAACTGAATCGAGACAGCACAGTGCATTCCGACAAATTGTTCTATGCTGAAGTATGCAAGTCCTAAGAACCCTCTTTCTGTGACTTTTCTTTCAAAAGGAGTTTTAATCTCGTAGCACTCTGGAGAACTATAAACCGAAGGCAAAAGGAACATTTTTAGCTGTCACATACATTGCAATCGCAAATCACGAAGAAACTTGCGTTTCATGATCGGATTCTATCGGGCTAAAAGTGTTGTTCGTTTACAACGTGTCAAGTTATTTATTCTTTGAATTCTGACCTAAGTACTCAATATCTTACTGCAGAAATGCTCTGCGTTGACTGCATTAAAAAACGTACTGAAGTCGACACAATAAACTGGTTCACTCGTGCGAAAACCTTTTATCGAGTGTTCACAGTTGACCGCGACTGCATCAGGTCACGATTAATTTATGACAATAAGATATTTTGTATCTGTTTTCAATTGATGTTCACTGAAATGCTCCTCCGTTAAACTGACGAAACTGCTTGTTAGATGTTTTTAAACATGCTCCTTGAAAGTCGTTTTACGTTAACTTACCTTTCGAACGACTTTTTAATACTGTTTGTGACATTCTGGAAACTTATCTGCAGTCACGCTGTTACTCCACGCTGATTGGGTAACGCTAAAGAATGCATCCAATCAGGGTGGAGCAAACAGTGCGACTCTTGCTCCTTGGCAAACGAAATCTCTGCCACGGATGCTGGTCGCTTCGACAGCTGCATCTCGAAATTATTTGGCGGTTAGCACTTGGATTTTAAATGGATCTTCGATTGAATGCCACGAAAAGAAGCATCAACCTTTCAGTTTATCTTGTGTTCGATTTGGAAGCTGGGCGATTCAAATTTCTGGGTGAAAATCTGCTTGGCACTGGAGGAGTCGAAAATCATTGAGTGCGCCTTCCATTCATTTTCCAAGTTGAGTGGCTCATAGCCACTTTGATTATATTCTTCGAGCTCCAAAACAGATCAGATGATCGTTTAAAACGTTTAGTCTAAAGTGTTTAAACGTTAAGGTTAAAACGTTAAACGGATGTCAAAAACGTTTAAACATGTCTCAAGCGTTAAACGGATAGCATTTTTTTAAAAACGGACATGAAAACCATTTAGACGTTTTGCCCAAAGCATTAAACGGATACTAGTTTTTTTAAGACGGACGAGCTACCCGTTTAAACGTTTTGCATGAACCCTTTTAAACGGATGATAAACGGATACCAAACGGAATTTTCCGTTAAACGGCAAAGCGTTAGTGTACGTTTTCCCATTCACGGTCACAAATTTGCATTTTTGGTAACATTTAACCTAGAAAAAGTACCGGTAATTATTTTTGTCAATTCAATCAAGAGAATAAGAGCTAGACTCACATCTGAAATATATCAATGATACAGTATTGTGCAAAAGTTATGCAAACGAAATTCGTCGAAAGACGTCCTTTGTTCTCGCGAATTTTCCATGAAAAGTCGTCGAATTTTCGAAACGTTTTTCGTAGGGTTCGAAGCGAAAAATTCACGATCTTTCTCGAAAATTCGAGATAGCGAAGTTCGAAGTAGCGAATTTTCGAGGTAACCCAACGAAGATTCGAGATAGCGAAATTCGAAGCAGCAGATTCGCGTGACATGAACGACTGAACAAGCGTACATGTATGTAAATAAACTAAACTCATATCGAAAATAGATTCAATGATCCGACAATTTAATCGGCTATTTCCAATGAAAAAAAGCAAATGCCTTGCACAATGAAAATAAGTAACTGTCTTACAAGTAATTCCTTAAAACACAGCCTCGTAAAACCTTGTTTAAGCAACTTTGATTTTCAAGCCCGCTTATCGATCAGCAAAACTAGGTGCCATTTCGCAAATGTAGGTCAAGTGTGTTGACGTGACTATGTTTACAGAAGTGCACTTTCCCAAAACAAACAACATAGAAATGAGATTGAACTTTTGTAGGCAAATGTTATGTTATGAAACATTACATGTCAAATATCTTTCGCGTGTTTTTAAGCCAAGCAGTGCATGTCTCGATCGGCTCCAGAGAATCGTACAAAACTGGCTTCGGACGTCTTACCTTGTAAACTGAATCCTTGCCGTTTTTAAAAGCAATAAGCTTATTTCAAGCATTTTCTGCTTCCATATCGACCGTAAGCATCAACCTCATTTTAAGCCCAGCCATGTGCCATGCAAACATCACGTTTAACCCCAGCCATGTGGTATGTAAACATGTTGACAAAGTTGGAAAAGTTACGAGCCCACAGTTGTTTGGCCTGCGGTATAGATGTTGCGTCGGTAACTATGTCATGTAGAGGGACAGTGAGACGTTCGCGACAAAAGAATACTGAAGCCGGCCCACTGTAGTTTTGTATCTAAGTGAACAAATTTACTTTGTTTTGACTTTGACTAAATATTCACGTTCAAAACAGATACCAACAAGATGCGTTTCCAGAGTTCGTATGCAGAAAATATTCTTTGAACGCCTTACTTTGCAAACATAATTGTTGCTTTGTTTAAAAGCTCATTAATCCACATTAATTCCATTTCAGTTTGAAAACTCTTGAATTCAGAAAAATTCCTTCATTCTGTCTCATGATTTAAACGTTTGGGGCTCGCCATTTGACATGTACGCCATGTGCGAGCCCACAGTAACTTGAGCTGTGGCGTTACCAGTTCGCGCGGAGTCTGGGTTACGCAAACATTGGCCGTGTCTGCGAGTGGCCCTTGTGTTCAACAAACGTGAGCCAAGAAACCACCAAAGAACAACGGTGTAAGAGCTGCGATGCTTTCAACGTGAAGTAAACAGTATAAGGAACCTTTGAAGTAATACAGGTGAGTCTCGTATAAACCTGTTGTATAAACGGACACGAGTTTCTCGTAAAGTTTACACTGTGAAGTGACATCAGAATAGAATCGTCGCGGCAAATTCGAACTGGGCATATTATCGTCCAGAAAATGCGTGGGACTGTTTGAGCAGAGCAAACAAAGAGTGAAATTTCGCTCAAATGTTCTAAGTCATTGATCGAACACTGCGAATTGTCTCTCGAAAATTCGAAGTATATTTTCGTTCTGAGCGAATTGTCGTTCGAAAATTCACGTAATTGGAAACAATAGGCATCACGAATTATCGTGACTTTTCGTTGAAAATTCCCTTCCATCGAAAATTCGATATTTTTTCGTCGAAAAGCCAGAAAAGCCGCGAATTTCGGCGAAATACGTTTGCATTACTTTTGCACAATACTGTATCAATGATCTGCCAAGCATTCTTGAATGCTGCTGTGTGTCCCTCTATGCAGACGACACCGTGATTTACTGTTACGGCTTATCTTCCCAGGAGCTCAGTGAGAAGCTAAATCGCGACTTGTTGGCCGTAGCAAAATGGTTAAACGATCACAAGCTAACTTTGAATCTCGAGAAAACCAACTATATGCTTGTAGGTAGTAATAGGAAATTGGAAAGCAAAATGGCTCTAACAGTATCAATCCTCGACCACAATGTAAATAATGTCAACAGCTTCAAATATCTTGGAATTTGCCCAAATTAAATTATAGTCTGCAAGGCCACTGCCGTAAAGCCCAAACGGAATATCGCCCGCAACAATAAATAAAATAACATACGAAAACAGAATTGCCCGCAAAGCCCACATGGAAAGAGGGCAGACATGATTATAATGCCAGAACCAAGCGGAATCTCAGACTTCCAAGTGTCAAGAGGAATTGGGACAAACAACGGACTGCATTTCATGCCATCAAGGATTTTAACTTGCTTAGCCAGGCAATCAGACAATCTGTGAATCTGAATATTTTTAAATTTGATCTTTTTAAATTTGTCATTTAAATGTAAATGAATTTTCATGCCATCTAGGATTTTGACTCCCTTTGCCAGGCAATCAGTCAATCCATGATTCTGAATTTTTAAACGTAATCTTTCAAATTTGTAATTTAACGAATTTCAATTGATATCTTGTACATTTTGGTAGTTTTTACGTATTTTAGATTTTTAATGTCTTTGCGACTTGTGTTTATTTTGTATTCTTTTTAGATCCTTTTTGAAAACCATATTTTTATAGGAAAAAGTCATCTCAATAAAGATTGTTATTATTATTATTATTATTAAACAACGATCTGTGACAACTGTTTTTTTTGTTTTGCAATTAGTGCTTCTTTGAAGTTGAGAAATTTTATAAGCTTAATTAGCACATTTCACGATGTGCAAGATCACAAACTTGATTGAAATACAGTTGGCACGTTTTTTAATGGTCTCTTTCTTATGCTCTGTTAAAAAAGCAAGGTCTTGTCATATTCAAGACTGTGACCAACCTGGGACCTCTTCCCCAGGCTCTTGGCAACGACATCCATGTTTTCCTTGTTTGCTATTGTTTTCATATGCCATTTGTCAGTCATTAACTGGCATTGTCAAGATGTTATTTTTGGCAGTTTGGACGTGTTTAGTAGCTGTTGCCGTTGTGTAGAGGTGGCCATTGTAGAGAAGTTAAAATAAGAGTGAATGTATTTCTGCCAGCTGAGAAAAAATGTCAGTGGCCGTTGCAGAGAGATAGCCGTTGGTGAAAATTTGACCATATTTAATAAACACACCGATAGGCATATATACTTTTGTAGGGATGTGATTGCCACTTGTTTGTACATCCACCCATGATTAGTTTTTTTCATTGTAGGCTTGTTTTTTTGTGATATTGTCTTAATTTTGTGCTAAGTTGCATTGTTAATGCAGTTCTGGAAATTCTGTGATATCGTAGATCTGTCAGATGGGAAGGCTAAGAACATTTCCTGAGGAGAATGCTGAAACAAGAGAGAGGCTAATAAAGGGAATGATGCTAAGACGAGGTTGTGATATCGATGGTGGAAATGTACCTGAAAGGGACAATGCTAATTTGCATACGCTATGTAATAGAATTGGGAAACAATCTGTGGAAGAAAGTGGTTTGCTCACACAACATCATCATACAGCTAGTGACCAAAAAGAGGGAAATAGAATTGATATTCATGAAGATGAGCTTCAGCAACCCAGAAGTGTCAATGACAACAAGTTCAGTGGTCAGACTAGGTGTTACTCAAATACTTGTCCTTCTCAAGTAACATCCTCTACTTTCCGGCCTCGTCCATCTAAGGAATTAATGAGAAACTGTACAGCCTTGGATAAATCTCTGAAAGACCTTATTGTCAACACTGTGGCAAGAAAATTATTGGATTTGCCTCTTAAAAGTGACAGGTCGGCAAGCATTTCACACATTACTTCGGAGGTAGACAAACGGAGTCCAAGTTCTGGAGCTCTTGCTTCCAAATGGAGAAGAGGAGGTGAAGATTGTCACATTTCTTAACTTGGCAATGTACATCTGGAAATCCACTTTTGGTAGTACTTTTAGTAATACAGACACTAGCAGTTAATACCCCTCGTCTTTAGAAAAGTTATAAGTTAAATTCCTCTCGTATGTCATTATTTTACCATACACAAGACACCAGTAATCAATGACTTTAATTATGAGTTGGTGCATATGGGGCAAGGGACATGCTGCACAAATAGAGGTCAATGTAAGGATGCAGATAGTTGTTGCCTCATGTCTCACAAGGGTCTTGACTCACAAAGACTTGGCCTTGAAGCAGGCTCTCATCGTTGGTGGCACGGGTAAATGAGCAAAACCAGTCAGCGAGTGAAGTGAGCCTGTGAGAATCAGAGCCAGCACAGATGCTATTGATTTCTGAATACAGCCCCTCTGAAGTTCTCATGATGTTTACAACCCGCTAGCTTAATGTGTCAAATTATTAGCCAATAGAAATTGAGAAAAACATTGACAAACATGATAATTTTGCAAAGTAAACTACACTTGTGCTTTGCCCCTCGCAACGTTGGACAAATCTTTGACATCATTAAAGTGCCCCTATGATCAAATTTTCGATATCCATTTTTTTTACATTTTCGTACACAGTAGGTATTCCCTGGATATGTTACGAAGTATAGAGCGCATGTTTTTTGGGCCTTTATTTCTGGAAATCTACAGCTGCCATTTATTTTCCTTGTTCAAATCCTGGATTGAAAATTGGAGACAATGACGTCATATTCGCAAAAATACTGCACGGATTGAAATTCTAATAACAGTAAGTGTGAAAAATTCCACGAATACAGGGGCTAAAGTTTTTGTTCTTCTTTGTGCCATTTGCTGCACTAATTGTTATTGTAATTTCAATCCGTGCAGTATTTTTGAGAATATGACATCACTTACTCCAATTTCCAATGAAGAATTAGAACAAGGAAAATTAATGGCGGCGCTAAATTCTTATAAATAAAGGTCCTTAAAACGTGCGGTGTAATGCTCGTAATAGACTGAAATTTGGCAAGATACCGGTATCTAGGAAAGACCTACTGTGTATGAAACTGTAAAAAATGGATATTGAGAATTTGATCATAGAGGCACGTTAATTGCAGTTCAATCTAAGCCAAATGATTTTCCTTCCTTTACCTGATCCTAAATATGCTGGTTACCAGGGAAGTCATTAACATTACAGTATCCAAGTATTGCCCTTTGCAAACTTTCTTGATCATCACTGCAGTTGAAACGATTACCGTCACAGCTTTTTCCTGTTCATGTTTTAGATTGACCAGATTATTTTGCTTTGATGGAAAGTTTTTGAAAAGCCTCCAGGATTAAATCCCATACTTGGATTCTTGGATGCCATTACATGTTTCTGTTTTATAATCACTGCTGGCTTTGGTGATGTCATTTTTTACCAATCACAATGCTGCATTGTGAATGAATGCGCAATATTCAGAAAACAATGCATTCCATGCAGGCTCTCATTTCTGATGCCAGGCGCACACTAGCTTGCTTCGCCTGGGGAAACATCTCTTTCAACTTTGCGCATAAACTCTGCTCCTGCCACAACATACATGTATGGGAGCCTGCTTCCAGGTTAAAAAACACTACGATCATCATTTTTAAAGCCGAGCAGAAAGTCAGTAACACTTATCTTAGCAGCTCTTTGACATTACATGTTAATATTGTTGTTATTGTCTTTGGCAATCGCTTGATATCAAGTTATGGTAGATTATGAAAGACAAATTCATAGACAGATTGGGCATCTAACTTTCTTAGGGGTTGGAACCGTGCTGGCAGCCTGTTGTCTCTCTATACATTCTTTCTGATGGAAGTCTCTCACTGCCTTTCATCTTCTATTCCTTATGTTAAAGGAAAGCTGGAAAGATGAAGATTGAGATGCAGTTTGAAAGTGACAAGACAGTGTAGTTTAGAGAGCAACTTTATTTACTCTGAATTATTGTTAGTTATCTTCACTTTTATCTTCCCAGAGTTCTAGTAAGTGTAAATCTCAAATGTACAGTTGCAACGCAAAAGTGTGAAAGGACTTTTGGCTAGGATTGTAGATTGTAACTGCAGCAAACAGAGCACTATATTTGTCATTCTTCTTTGGGTTTCCTGGAAAAGCAGGATCGGTAATCGAGGATCGGGGATTGAGGATCGAGGACCGAGGATCGAGAATCAAAGATCAAGTGAAAAAAAATAAAATCACTTAAATTTGTGACAGGCCTGCACGACTCCTGCTGTTGCTATGGTTTAGGCTCATTTATATTGCAAGATCTGTTTCATGTATCTAAGTATTTGCTTTCTAGGGGCAAACTACAAAACTTTCCATGAACGTTTTTCTTACTTGAATTATAAATTGTGACGCTGGGCCCGGCTGTCATTAGAATTGTAGAAATGTAAATGTAATTTGTTTACCCACGGAGCACCAAGGAGCTCATAAGAACTCGTTTGCAAGCAGCAGGTAGATTCTTATCACGGATATCATATTATTTGTCCTTGTACTTTTTTTTCCCCAAGACGTCGTAGCTATACCTCCAGAAAGGTATACATTGCTCTTGAAGCACTCTTTAAGTTTCATGCAGCAATCTGATCAAGCTTATATGTTTCTCAAGCTCGATGGCACCACATAATTCAAATAAATGTAGTTCTACACGGAAATCTGTTTAGCACGTTGCATATGCCATTGTTCAGCTTAGTTCGGGCAAGACCATGGTTTCGATCCTCCATGTGGATCTTATCAGTTGCCGATATTTCCAAAATACTCTTTACGCCTGTAGTTCCACAACAATGCTGAGTCTGGTCTTTGTCAAATAACAAATGCAGATCAATGAAAAAAAAAAGATCTTTTATTAGAAAATATCTTTTTTAATATTGAATTTATTTTATGATTTTGGAAACGACGTGGCTATTTCAATGGACGTAGAGAAATTTTAAAATTGTAATCGGTTTTTCGTTTAATGTCACATCACAATGCCGACTCTTTGTGAAGAATTCACACACCGATCAGCAGACACCATAGGTGTGTTTCCGGCCGTCGCTTTTACCACACACTGGGTACCAGAAGTTTTATATATTCTCGTGCCGCGAAACCTTGGAGCCAACATCTCCAGACTGCCAACAGTGTTCCAGATAAGCGAGGGGTCTCAGGTCAAATACCTGACAAAGTCACCTACATGACCAGACAAACTGATAGGAAATTAATTATTATAATGATTTGGACCTAAGGTCTGGAACTGTCTTCCTGCCCCTATTACCAATTTGTCAAGCTTTCCTACATTTAAAAACAAAGTGCTAGAGTTTTTACTAAAATAGTTTCTGAGTTAGTTTCTGCCGCACTCCTTCGCAGCCCTTATCTTGTTTAATATTGTGATGTCGAGGTGGCCTCTCCTATAAGCCTGGTGGTTTCTTGAGGTCTCCTCACCTAACAACTTGCTGTATATTATTATTATTATTATTATTATTATTACTATTACTATTACTATTACTATTACTATTATTATTATTATTATTATTATTATTATTATTATTATCATCATTTATGTTATTTGTTTATTTTTTTTTAATGTTGTAATATAAAGGCAAATAAATTATGATGATGATGATGATGGAAATAGTGGAAATTGACCCGTTGGAATTCGTTATTGACACCCGGCCTTGAAAACCCTGCTGCCAGCCATCTAACGCTGCAACAGTGTCATCTATATATTGGCTCTTGAAATAGTTTGCTGTTTCACTTTCTGTTTTCTATTTTTATCATTTCCACCAGCTGTAAGTAGGCTCAATTTCTGCCATTTTCTCGAGTCTGGGCTACGTTCCTCCCTGAGAGTCGGCTGGACGCATGAGCGGCAAAGCATGTCTGTGACGTAAATTCTTATTTTAATTCTTGTGGCACTTCAGGTGGCCGGAAATGTCAACTGATGAAAATCATAGGCAGGCTCACATGATGCTTACGGGTCGCAAAATTTGTGGCGTTTTCGCCACTTCTTTTAAGTTTGGCCCTGCAACCTATGTTATTTGACATTTTTGCGGAAGGGCATTACATGCTGCGTTCTATAGAAGATATTTTTTTTTAAAAAAAAAGAGAGCAGAGCTGTTTGACTATGGTGTAGCATGGTGTGCATGGTGTTGACACCACTGATGTTTATGTTTTGCTAGTTAGGTTTGCTTTGGCTCATTTAAACATTTAATTTTGATCTCGATCCTCGATCCCCGATCCCCGATCCTCGATCCTTGATCCTCGATCCTCGATCATCGATCCTCGATCCTTGTTTTCCAGGAAACCTTCTTCTTTGTGTTAACAGCATCAAGTATATCTTGTACTGTGATTAAACTGTGGCATTGTGTCTAACAGGTGAACTGCAACTTTCTGAAGTAGCAATGTTGTTTGGAGAAAGTACTTTGTTTCAACTCAAGAATGAATGTGGCGGACTTCAGACTCTGCTGCGTAACCATCATTGCATTTTCAAAGGTTCGTTAAACTTTGTTACAATAATTGTACATTGTATAAAATAATTATTATTTTACATCCTTGCCCATATCTGTCTGGATTTAGTAGAACAAAACCAAAGAGATTTTACATCCCACTAATAGTTTTGGTTCATTTTTGGACTCTCAGATGCTCAGTAAGAACAGAAAATACAAGTACAACACTTAAAAGTTTTGTTTTAAATAAGCTACCAGTATATGTTAATTAAAGTGCACCTAACCAGAAAATGTTTTTTGCTAAAACCAATCCATTTGTCATTTGTAGCATTTGGGAGAAAAAATAATTTTGAATTTGGTTGAATCCTCGATTTTTTATCCCTTTTCAAAGTCAAGCTTGAATTGTTATGCAACCGTTTTCAGGTTGTTGGTTACTGATGACGTCTACCCAGGAACCAAATACAATCGTGTTTCAGTCAGCTCTCTGCATCTGCTCAAGCTGAAAAAGGAAAACAAAACTAATCATTCCAATATATTTTGGACTAAAATGTCCAAGATTTGTTTCAAAATCATTTCTTTTTGGTCAGACTCTGAAGTAAACTTTGATTGAGTGCATACATACAGACAGACGGACAGACAGACAGAATCTTCCCAGGAACATTTTTGTGTCTTATTTCAAACATAAGGTTAGCTAAAAGCTCATAATACAAAAATTTTAACGGTAAATCACCGGCATCAATAAAGAAAGGAATCGCATGTTGATTTCGCTCAGAAAAGTAGATAAAGCGAAGAGCTCGCTTTTGGAGCTTGAGAAGCTTTTCAAGGTGTGATTTATATGCTTGGCCTCAAGCCATCAAACCAAACTCACTGCCTAGAGCTTTGAAAGCAATTTGCAATATTTCAAGCGATTGCAGGGAAAACTTCTTTGCAGACAAGCTGCTTGTATTTAAAACGTATTTAAAACGCAAGATTTCCATGTGTGCTTATAGCCTGTATACATTTATCCTTAGTGAGAATGTACTTCCTTAAGGTATGGTTGTTCAATTAAATTCAGTTTGTGTTTTACTTTCTGGAATGCGTCATGTCTATAAGAGTGATGTAAGTGTTGCAGTTTTCAAGACTAAATAATCATTACAAATTTTTGTCAAAGTTTGCAGTGAAATTTGTCAGATAAGTGTAAAGGATGTGTTCCCCATGAGATCAAAGATAATGTTACGTGGTCATATTATATTCCGTAACCTTGACCCTGAGGTACATATATTTAGGGAGAAAAGTATAGTTTCATCGTTGTTGTGTTAACGGGGCAATCCATGCAACCGACTTTGTAAACAACACCTCTGCACTGCAAGCAAGAGGGTTTGTCCTTTGGTCTTGGGAAACATGTGTGCAGAACACGGAAAGGTTTGTAACCCACTTTAACGCCGTTGTTACGTAATACTCGCGAAAAAAGTGGGTTACAAACCTTTCCGTGTTCTGCGCACGCGTTAAAGTGGGGTACAAACCTTTCCGTGTTCTGCGCACGTGTTTCCCAAGACCAAAGGACAAACCCTCTTCCTTGCAGTGCAAAGGTGTTTTTTACAAAGTCGGTTGCGTGGATTGGAATTTCGTATACTATGGACAGACTGACAGAGCCTTGCAAACAAGGTTAAAAGAACATAAAAGGGCCGTTCGGGTTGGAGACAACAATTCCAAAGTTGCGCAGCACGTGAACCAGTTTGTTCATAGTATGGACTTTGACCATGCGACAATTGTAGACAGGGCTAGCAATTTTCACAAGAGACTTCTTCTCGAGGCCTGGTATTCGAAGAGAGACAACAACACGGGAAACGAACACATTGACATTCCAGATGTTTATGAATCCCTCGCGTAATCACGCACAGCGGTCGTTAGTTGTGTCAGTGCTGGCGTAGCACGCACAAAACTGTGAACCGTAAGAAAGCCGTCACTCAGTTGGCTTTTTTTTAAAAACCGATGAAGGCCGAAGTTGTTCAGGCGAAACGTCTTTGAAGTTTATTAACATCGTTTCAAACGTTAAATAAATCAGTGTCAAGCACAAATTTTAACTCTGATGTCCATCCCTGACTGCAGTTTCAGTATTTTTAGTTTAATGAGATATTTAACCTTCATAGGATTACATCACAATAGCCGCTGGACCCATTCTCCTCAAACTCAGTTGTGAAACAAAATGGTGTCGTTTTGGTGCTATTTGGGACACAGAAAATCAAAGATGTAATAAACCAAATCCAAAAATTTCTACGCATGCAGGAATATTTCGAATAACAAGTACATTCATTTCAGGAAAACAATTTTGGGTTTAGGTGCACTTTAAAGCTATATTATATATCACTGGTTATTATTTCACACAGCCGCTTTACATGACCACTTAGCAAAATGGTATACATGTACAAGCTAATGGGTCTGTTGCTCTCAGGTTTCCTTATTATTTTACTTTACCAAGCTCACTGAAAAAAAGAGTAGAGTTATACTGTGTAAATACCGTAAATCCTCAAAGTAGCTCCTCCCCTCAAATAAGTGCCTCCTTCAAATAAGCAACTCTCCTATCAATCAAAATTTAATATAAGCGACTCCTCCCCTTTTTGTGGAAGAGTCTGAGACAACAACGATTGTATACACTTGGTGTATGTTCAGCCACAAGCAAGTGATTATCGACTCACTCAAGTACTGAGAATTGACCCTAGACCGGATTACAGAGTTCTTCAAGCGAGACAGGATCCTCTTGAGACTGACCACGATTTGCAAAAAATTACATAAGCACGTCCTCAATGAAGTGCGGTAGTGGGATTTGTGTCATTCTGAGCAGGCTTTTAGTGAGGATTCTGTTAGTGGCCGTCCAGTGAGGCCCCATCCCGCTAGGGGGGTCTGGAGGCATGCCCCCCAGAAAATTTTGAAAATTTGAACCATCTTGGGTGCACTTTCTGCGATTTTCAGTCAATAAACTCTTTCATAAATAAGTACTCATGTAACCACCAGCAAGTGCTCCTTAGTAGGAACACTTCTTGCTGAACTGCTGGTTAGTGGTTACATGTTGCTCCTTTCAGTGAAATCGGTTCGGTAACACATGTATGGTGGCCTATGTGTGCCATAGGAAAAAGCCATCTAATGACAGTACATTTCATGGATCTTTTTATTTTATTTCTGATTTTTTTCATTTTTTTTATTTCAATGATTAATTATTTTCATCATGTTTTTATTTTTATATTTTTTTTTAGTTGTATTTGTATTTTTTCATTTATTTTTTATTTTTTTATATTTCAATTTCATTTTAATAATTTTCCTTTTTTATTTTCTAATGTATACAAAAAAAAATAAAATAAAATAAAAAATAATTTAAGTGTGGCCTATGAGTGCCATAGCTGAAAAAAGATTAAAAATAAATATAAATATATATATGTCTGGATTTATGAAAACGGTGCTAAAGAGCCCAACCCCTAAACCCTTATTTCACCTGGATTTCACTAAACTCTAAGGACTCTTTCAAGCCATGTAAACGGGCAAACAATAGAGCCAGGACGGCAATGAAAGGAAGATAAACAGGTAAAAGAAGGAAAAAAGGACTGACTTTCCTTTTAATTTTTATATCGTCCACTTTGGAGATAGTTTCTGGCGAGAAAAAAAAACGCTCACATAGTGCCTGATATCCATCCTTTAGCCTTGTTTTCATAAATCCAGACATATATTTCAAAGGAACGTGACTCCATGACCCGGAAAGGGCGACATGTGATCGTTTTGAATAACCATTAATCTCTCTTAGGCATCTGTAACCACACTAGGCCTTTTTCCAGACCACTTTTCGTTATTCTGTGCCAATATATGTCTGGATTTATGAAAACGGTGCTAAAGAGCCCAACCCCTAAACCCTTATTTCACCTGGATTTCACTAAACTCTAAGGACTCTTTCAAGCCATGTAAACGGGCAAACAATAGAGCCAGGACGGCAATGAAAGAAAGATAAACGGGTGAAAGAAGGAAAAAAGAACTGACTTTCCTTTTAATTTTTATATCGTCCACTTTGGAGATAGTTTCTGGCGAGAAAAAAATGCCCGCCTAAAGCGCTACGCAAGGCAATTCTATAGCATCGTTTTTATAAATCCAGACAGATATATATATAAATATATATCGGAAAAAAAGAAAAAGACTACACTTTTATCCCTACAAGCCTGTTTCGTGATCGCTCACTCTTCAGGGGATTTTAATGACAAGAATATTCCTAACCATCGTTTATATACTATAAAAATTACATAACTACTACTGCGGAGGATTTAAATATTCAAATGTTTAGTTGTTACATAGCAACGCTTTGTTTCTGTGGCGGCAAGAAGATACAAGTTCGTTACGTTTGTTTAGTGATGAAAGGTCGGGTCGGAAGATGATTAAAAATTTTTCTCTAAGACAGAGATTACATCTTTTACTTGAGCTGTTGTAAGCTGAGCGAGAAGAAATGATACGCCATGAAATTGAGTGGTCAATGTTGCTGTCTTTTAGAGTCCAAATGTGTTTGCTGAGTTCGGTGGAGTTCCTGTGTTTTGCGTGACGGAATGATGCGATGTGGTTTCTGTATCTTGTCTTAAAGTCGTTTTCTGTAAGACCGATGTATGTTTCTGATGTGTTAGTGTCGTGACGTTTGACGGTTGCTTGATAGATAACTGATGATTGAAGGCAGTTTCCGTTAAGTGGGCACGCGTTTTTCTGTCGGCAGTTGCATGATTTGATGCCATTAGCGTTATCTGAGGGTTTATCAGCGTGTTTGGATGAGGTTAGAATATGCTTGTTGTGGTTGTCGATAATTTGCTTAGTGTTATTCATGCAACTGTAACTGATCTTGATAGTGTTGCGGTTGAAGATCTTTCTGAGCTTGTGATTCTTAGGGAAGTGTTTATCTACTAGGGTGAGGAATCTGTGACCGATATTAGAGTTGACATTTTTACTGAATGGAGGATTGTACCAGAGGATGTTGTTACGTTGTCTGTTTTTCCGTTTAGTAGTCGTTGTTGGTTCGTAATGTAGAGTGTAGTGGTATCCGCTTTCGTCGAGTGCTTTTTGGTACGGAGGGGCGGCTTGGTCGAATGATGTCTTGTCTGAGGAAAGAGATGATAGCCGTTTGTTGATGCCAGCGGGTATGTTTTTCTTGGTGATCGGTGGGTGGTTGCTCTCGCGATGGACATACTGTAGCGTAGTGTTAGGCTTTGTGAATGGCTGGTAAGTGTTGTTGTGAAGGTTAAAGGTGACGTCTAAGAAGTTAATGATGTGTTTGTTGGCTTCAATTGTGATGCGTAGGCCGTTTTGATTGAAGACGCGACATATATGTTTCTTGATGTTCTCTGTTTGTCTTGGTGTAGCGTTGGAGATGGCCAGGCCGTCGTCCCGGTAGAGGCCTATGTTAACATCAAGGTCTTGCAGCTGTGAGAGCAGGAAACTTCCCACCAGCTCGCATGTTTCCGCCCCATCGTAGCTACCCATAGTGACGTCAAACATTGTGTCGCCCTTCTTTTGCCATGTATGCTGCTTGTGTACTAGGATAGAATATATATATATACAGTATTGTGCAAAAGTAATGAGAGCGTAATTCGACGAAATTCGCGAGTTTCTGGGCTTTTCGACGAAAAATGGCGAAGTCTTGTTCGCCGCGAAAGTTCGAAGAAAATTCGACGCATTTTCCCGTTGCCCATTGTTGTAGTCAACGCGAATTTTCGGGTGGTAGTTCGTGTCTACCGATAATTTGGCCCGCTTTTTCGAGCGCAAATTCGTTCTACTCGAATTTTCCTTCGAAATTTCTCGCGAAAATTCTCTCTGTCCGTTAAGTTTGCCGTCGATTTTCAGTTGAAAGATGAATTATAAAGCCAGAACAAAACAAGAATGTGAGCAATGGAAACCTTAATACCGTCGTGAGTGATAACAATATTTCAAAAACTTACCTTGCTTATGTCCATAGAAAGCTGTTATCACTTTGTTTGTTAGTCTTAAAGCTTGCAAGCTCAAATGGTTTGTTTGCCAACCTGTTTTCTTTGAACAAGAAATGCAGCTCGCGGTAAAACTTGCGGTGCGGCCATAATGAACCCAGGCCCTGCGCAACCTTGGCATTGTTTATACGTTACCATAGTGAAAAGTTGTGTGTTTTGGTGAGTTCGGCTTTCAAGCTATCACAGTTAACCATAGCTAAAGTGTCAATGTACATGAGAACTCGAATTGAGCTTCTCCAAAAAGAAGGCCTCCACCCAGCTGGGATATTTAAGGTCTTAAAACGTGAAGGTTTAAGCGTCAGCTTTCCTAGTGTGGCGCGCATCGTACAGAAGCTACAGACCACCGGCACTCTGGCCAATTTACCGCGCTCAGGAAGACCGTCAAAGTTGTCTACAGAAGCAAAAGCTTTTATAGACCAACAAATGCGCAAGAACGACGAAATGACGAGTGGCCAGATACAAAAGAAGCTGGAAAAGCGTGGCATTACTGTGAGCTCATCCACGGTCCGACGATCTCGCAAGGAACAAGGCTGGACGTTACAGCGAACCGCATACTGTCAGCTCATCCGAGACGCCAACAAGGTGAAGAAGCTGGAATTTGCACGGCACGTTTTGGAAAGTGGCGACACTTTTCAAAACGTGATCTTCAGCGATGAGTGTTCTGTGTCTCTCGAGCAGTACCGACGAACTTGCTACCGGAAGATCGATGAGCCGACAAAGCGAAAGCCGAGGCCAAAGCATCCATTGAAGGTTCATGTGTGGGCGGGGGTTAGTAGACATGGTGCCACAAAGATTTGCATCTTTGATGGCATCATGGATGCCGATCTCTATTGTAACATCCTGGAGACTACGCTCCTTCCATTCATTAGAGAGAAGCTTCCTGTTCACCGGTTCATGCAGGATAACGACCCGAAGCATACCTCCATAGTAGGCTTGATCAAATTTGTTTCTTGAAAGAACTGTACTTTTCCCAGCGCGCGAACGAAGTAAGTTTAAATTTACTCATTGCAAAATAATTTGATTTTGATACACAGCTTTTGATGGGTCGGCCTATTCAAAAATTAAACTCATACATAGAAACAAAGGAAAAATCTCTTACCGTTGTTCTTTTCCACCATATGATGATAAATTCGTTTGACCGTGAAGAGACTTGTACTAAATTCACAACTGCCGAGGATTACTGTTGATGTTCGAGCGCTTGTTTATCAGGCAAAAACGTAGCAAGACGCAATTCTACTAGATAAATAAACTCGATATTACCGTCGAAGGTTTGACGCTATTACCGAACTATCCAGGCCAGTCTCTTACAACGGGAGTACGGTATAAGCTCGAATAAGAGCATCTCATTTTTGCTCAGTTTGCGAAAGAATCCTTTGGCTCGTAGCAGCCGCGTCCCTCCCTTTTGCACTTGCCATCCGAAGGTCTCTGCACTTTTTCTTCCCTAATCCCATGTTTTTGCACTTCCAACATGCTCAGCCGCAGTCGTATGTCCCCATTTATTATTTAACGAGCGTGAAATGAAGAATTATATATACTATCCATCATGGCGGTCGGAGAAGAATGTGGCGAACGTGATATCATTAAGGGGACTGGGCACAGGCACGTGGTGGAGCTGTATGGAGATCTGGCACTAGATAAACCACATTTGATGTCGCTTTAAGTGAAGTAGCCCTTCAAAATGACCTAAAGAGAGTTCTACTTTCGTCTGGGCTTACCCGACAAGCGGTCCGACTGTTGTACCTGCCTTGCCGGCACGTTGACGTGACAAAGCTTAAGTTTGTGAGTTCGTGTCACTGAAAACGATCAAAGGATTGAAATTCTTCGCCATGAAAGGGGAATTAACACATAAACAACAGCGAGGAGTAAAGCGTCAATGTGACCGCGATTGTTCACAAGAGAACAGAACGTTGTTGGTTCGATACTGGTCAGCTCACTGCACTGCGATATTTCGCAGTCCGCAAGCGCAATTATTCCTCTGGTAAGGAATTTTCGTTCTAGTCTCGAAAATGTGGCGAATTTTCGACCTTTGTTTTAAAGAAATAACGTTCAAGACATTGCGAAAAGACGCTCGAATTTTCGGGCGAATTTTCTTTGAAAAGACGCAAAGACAAAGAACGAAATTCGCGCATTTCGCTCTCATTACTTTTGCACAGTACTGTATAATATATATATATATATATATTAATAGTTCAGTTTAGGTGCTGATCACCGCTGGAGCCAATATAGTGCTCTACAATGAAGGAGCAGTTATAACAAAATGTTTCAAGTGACTACTCAGATCTTGAGTACATATGGAGTTTAATACAAATCTGTTTCGTAGGCTAACATAAAGCTAGCCCACTCATCAGTTAGTTTCCATATACACTGAAACCTACTAAAATACACATCAGCGTTTTGTTCGCGCAAGACGCAATAAACGGTTACAACGGACCGTTACAAAGCATCGTAAAAAATCGTTACAATCAATCGTTGCACGTTCGAATGCATTTTAAAAAATACAAAATACAAAATCTATGCACGTGCTTAAAGCATGTCAAA
>JAHPZR010002106.1:0-10000 GCA_019787425.1 Platygyra sinensis
AAGGCCTTTTACGGACAAAATTTCGAATTTGCATATATCCTTGTTATGTTGCATATATGAATGCTATGCGCAATAAATCAATAAGCAAACATGTTCGTTATAAACTAAAGGTGTCCGATAAAACTAAAAGATGTCCGACACAATTAAAAGATGTTTGGTAAAACTAAAGGATGTTCAAATTTGCTAAAAGATGTCCGATACAACTAAAAGATGTTTGATTTAAAAGAAGTGAAAATAAAAGATGAGGAAATAAAAGATGCGGAAGCGGAAATGATTTCGCAAAACAGGAAGTGATGTCATTGATGATTTCCGTGTAAACAAAATGGTGTCTGCTGGAGCTGCAATTTGGCTTCCAGGTATAGAAACGTTGTTCATGGAATTAAGTACAATGATTGCGAGAGCACAGCAACAACGAAACGCTACAGCTACTCAGTTCGATTCTTCAGAGCTCTTTGTTTGCAGACTGGAAGAATACGAAAGACTTGAAGTGTTCTAACAGAAGGGAATCATACGCACAAGAAATTACCTTATCCGATCAGCTACTTTAATACACCAGTTACTTAGTGGCATCTTGAACGAGCAACGATGTCACTTCGAGGGAATTGCAGAAGAATTCGAGAGGTATATATGGACTGGTCTGAGGAGTCGGCTACTCAGCCTATTATAATGATAAAAAGGAACTGGGAAAGTTGGAAGACCACGAGTTCCATGTAAAGTTCCAGCTGTTCTCAGGCAAGTGCTAACCATGGTCTTCTAACTTTCCCGTTCCTTGTTATCGTTACAATAGGCTGAGTAGTCGACTCCTCAAACCAGTTCATATCCCTCTCAGATTCTTCTACAATTCCCTCGAAGTGACATCGTTGCTCTGTTCAAGATTACCAAAGAAAGTGGTTTAAGTATAAACTGGATAAGGTAATTTCTTGTGCGTATGATTCTTCGATTCTCCGTTGTAGTTAGAACACTTAAGTTCTCGTATTCTTCCAGTCTGCGAACAAAGATCTCTGAAGAATTGAATTGAGCAGCTGTAGCGTGTCGTTGTTGCTGTGCTCTCGCAATCATTGTACTTAATTCCATGAACATCGTTTCTATACCTGGAAGCCAAATTGCAGCTCCAGCAGACACCATTTTGTTTACACGGAACATCATCAATGACATCACTTCCTGTTTTGCGAAATCATTTCCGCTTCCGCATCTTTTATTTCCTCATCTTTTATTTTCACTTCTTTTAAATCAAACATCTTTTAGTTGTATCGGACATCTTTTAGCAAATTTGAACATCCTTTAGTTTTACCAAACATCCTTTAATTGTGTCGGACATCTTTTAGTTTTATCGGACACCTTTAGTTTATAACGAACATGTTTGCTTATTGATTTATTGCGCATAGCATTCATATATGCAAAGACCCAGGAAATTCCAGAGGAGAGCGGGGTTGTATGATCAATTTATGCACCTATCAATGTCAAGCCCGAGGGGGGGGGTCGGGCAACGCACGGGAATTTGACTGTGGGGTATATCCCCTGGGTGGGGATTTTGATCGGACATTATGCATTTGATCTTTCAATTTTATATAGTAGAAGAGAAGTGAACCATTTGTTTTGGTGAACTTTGACAATTCTTTTTCGCCTGGGGGTAGGGGTTTTGATAATTTTTTTTGGAAAATGTCAAAATCCTCCCCCTATGCCTGACCCCCCCCCCCCCTTCCTCGGGCTTGACACTGATAGGTGCATTAGTTTCCAGAGGTCCTTTGATTCAATACGGATTTGAGTGTTGATCTAGCTAGCTGTTCAAAAATCCTTTCTTACCTACTAAGTAGAACTTTCACATGAAAAATAGTGGCTTGAATACTTGTATTTGACTCGCATTATATTTGAAATACATTTTCTTCCTTCAGAAAACACTTTGGAAGCTAACAGATGCGAAGAACATGCCATTGCGTGGAAATGGCCGCCATTACTTGTTACCAGTCTACTTGGAGCCACCTTGTGGACCGAAAAGCACTGGAGACTAGCTTGGTTTGTTTTCGCATCGGTTTTTGAAGTGGCAGACGATTTCTTTCGTGAAAATTAGTTTCTTTATAAAGGTAGAAATGAAGTTATGATTTCGCAAACTTGAGAATTTCTTATCCCTGTTTAACTCTGTCTATTTGAATGTAATTTTGCTACAAAATTGGCTTTCGTCCCGAGTCTTTTAGCGATCGTGTTCGCAGTAAAAGTACGGTGTCAATTTCCAGCAATTTCATGCACACTTCATTTTGACAGTCCTTCAATGGAAATTGTACCACATTTACAAAGGGAGTTGGTCGTGTAGGAAGGTAATTTCAATTGACAAGTTACCCTTTTATCTTTTGTTTTAAAGCATGTTTCACTAAACCTGCTGAATGCTTTCTTTGTGAGTATCTTCAGATAAAGATGTTACAATCGATCAAGATTATTAGTAGTTATGTGCAATGCAAATGGCTAAATGTTTGGAGTGTTTACTTTCACTTTAACACACTTTCTTGCCAAAATTATTTTTTCTGGAGGGTATGGGGGGTGTACAAAATAGTAGTGGAAATTCCGGAGGGGTGGGGCAGTTATTTTAGTGGTCCAAAAGTGGAAATTCTGGGGAGGACGGGGGGACTTACGCGAAATTCCCTCCGTGGTGGGGGTATGGATATTTTCTGGAACTACACATTGGAACTTTTCTCCTCGAGTAAACATGGCGAGCAACTGGACTGGATGTGTCTATCGTGTAAGAAGACGCGAAATGACTCCAAGTGTTGCTGCTCTGTGATTGGGCACAAAAATACAAAGGTTTTGTGGCACCAATCAGAAGCCAGAACTACCCTGGCCGTTTGGAACTGGTCCGTTAAAACCTTGTCTCCAGGGGCTCTTCTCCTCGTTCTTGACTTTTCTTTGCCCGAATTTTTTTCTCACCCATTTAGACTTTTTCCTGCCCTCACTAACTGCCCCTGGGTCTCAGAGGATGACTACAGGCCAGGGCCGGGTTGTTCAAAGCTCGATTAAGCTAACCCAGGGTTAGCGAGAATTTTGATTCCAGGTTTGTAACTTTTTGGTCAGGAAATCCATTTATATTGTTTGCCCTTCAGTTTTGAGCTGAAGTAGTCTCAAACTACACCAAATGTTGGAGGTGAAAAACATTTTTAAACAAGAAAAAATAATGCCTCAGTTAATGTTTAATCCTGGGTTAACGTTAACCGGCTTTCGAACAACCCGGCCCTGCACTCTAAAGACCCCTGAAAGCATGCCTTCGGAACTCAAACCACCTCCAACTATCATATAACCAGCTACAGGGAAACATTTTGAGAAGGCTGAGTGTGTGAAAGTTGAATACAAATTAGGTATACAGTCGAACCTCTGCTAACACAGGGTTCTCCCTAAATTTTTGAGTAGAAGGAGAATAAAATGGAGTAGCCGGCAGGGGAAGGCCGCAGGGGAATTTCCGCCATTTTGCACGTGTTGGAATACAGAGTATGTTGTCTTACATGGAGTGCTTTTCGTCGGTAACTGCTGCCTCGCAATCTGAGCCTGTATCGTTTGCTGAACGTTCGATCGATGTCTGCAAGCAGATTCAAGCGTGGCGAAATTCTCGACGAAACTTTCAAGTTTATTCAGTCAAAAACAATTTTTTGGACACTTGGCTCTTTAAGGAAAACTTTATTATTTCTGAATGTATTTACCCAAGGGAAAGCAGGCGTCGTAAATAGAAAAGTTGCCGTTGGATGCAAACAAAGTACTTATTTACTTTTTTATTTGGATCTGAGTAGCCGGCGCGCCCAGGACGACTAGCCGGCGATTTTTGCCGGTCGCCGGGGCTTACGGAGATCTCTGTAACAGCCACCTTGATCTCTACAACGGCATCTTTTTCTCCAACAGACAGTTTAGTTACATTCATTCTTTTTAATTTTAACAACCATGCAATCTCTACGAGGACCAGCTCTGCACAAGACAATGGCCACTAAAGTGCATCCCAACCACCAAAACACTTCTTGTCAATGACCATTTAATCAATGACTGACAAACAGCGTAAAACATAACCCCATTTGTTATTGCAAAAGGTCACTAAAACTTCATCGGAACCACAGGTTGTTAGTCCTTATTTAATCTGTTATTATGATAAGCACTTTTTACTGATAAACATTTTGTACACCTCAAAAAGCAGGTGTTACATTGATTACACTCCTACCTCCCCATATACATAACAACCACCAAATCAAGGACTGACATTACCCGTGAATTCTTTTTGAAAACACTTATTTTTATAAGAATATCAAGCTTGAATTTGGCACAAATATATGAACAATGTTACAAATACACCCAAGGAGAAGAAAGATTAAATACGATAAAATCAAATTATATTTTTAAATGAACTTTATTTTAAATGTTTTGAAGCCAGCTGAAAATGGCTAAGTGTCAACTGACACAACATCCTGCTTTGGACTCTATACTAACTTGTTGGGCACTAGATCAGAGACACATTTGTATATTAGGAATAAAAGTATAGATAACAAAATATGGTCGAGCAAGAACTTACCAATATCTTTATTTATAGCTGGTGACAATTGGGATGTCTGCTCTGTTGATTTGACAGCTGTCAAGCCACTAGAATCAACCGTCTTACTCGAAGAGCAAGGTTTGTTTGGAGGAGAGGGAGGCAGAGCTGGCTGATGATCAGAACAAACTAACATATTGACCAATGATGACTGTGTAGTTGGTAATCCGTCATGACTGTCTTCAATGTGGCAATGAGATTGGTGACCTATTAAATAAAACATATATGTACTTTCAACTCGATAAATTAAGACACAAATTAATATGTTTAAATAACAATTAAATTCTATTCTCAGGACTGATCATAGTTCAACAAATTAGGCTTACCTTCCAAATCTGATTCTGCTGAATTATCATCTCCTTCAGAAGGCAAGCGTTTTCTAGTCTGCTCAGCTGTCAAATATACTAAACAAAAAATAGCTTTTATTGCATTTTCTAGCTCTAGTTTAGATACAATATAGATAACCTAATGATTGAAACTTTTTAAATTGATTTGAAGGGCTGCAGACTGTTCTTGCATGGAATTCAGAGCATGTTTTCAATTTGCTCTTGATCAATTTCTTTCATTTGTAAAACCAAAACAAAGCAAAGGAAAAATGGGTTATTTATCTTTTGCCTAGCTCTTTTCTAAGGTTTCAGTCACCCCTCTCGATTACAGCAACTCATTTCACTCATTTTAAATGAATTTTGACCTGGCAAAGGATTTAAACTGTGCTGATAGAGAGCTTTCTTGCAGTAAAGTTTCAACAAAATTGTCTCATTAATAATTGCTTTATTGGAAATCAATGAAATTTGATTTCAGGTCATCTTAGAGAAAACACCCACCTAGAGGTTGTGTTCCCACAGCGTCCACTTGCACGAGTATCCATACCGTGAAAGAAATGCAGATAATGCTTTCTAATCCTTACATAGTCTGTCTATTATATTTAAAAAAAGTGCAGTAGTATTTACCAAGATTTTGTGGCTCAAGGGATGTAGGAATGTCAGGCAACTGGCGTATTCCTTCATCTGCTCTAGAGGACAGTGAAGTTGTAGTTTCAGGAGGAAGTTCAGTCAGCTCTATCAGAGGCTGGGCAGCACCAGAATATTCACTGGACTTCCTTCCTTCACTATCTCTAGCCTCTGACTCAAATGTCATTTGGAAAGCTTGTGGATTGTTGCGTGCTCGCCACGACCTGTACTTACAGCACACACAGACTGCACAACCCACACAGCCAGCAATTACCAGTACAGAGACAACTGAAATTACTAAACCTACGGTTTTTGACAGAGTGATAACAATGTTTCCATTAGGGCTTTCCCCATTAGCATTGGCTTTGTTTACTGTTGACATTCCTGATATCTTGCTGTGTCTGTCAGGTCTGGGAAAACTCACTGAGGTGACTTTTATATGTACTGTTTCCGTAGGAGCTGGAACAATTTTACTGATAGTACCAAGCACTGGTGTGGCTGTGGAATGCTGATATGAAAATAACATTAAGGCTGAAGATGTTGTCAAGATTGATGGGTACATTCGCGACGCTGAGATACTATTTATTGTATCCACAGCTGTTAGTGAATGTAAACAGGCTGATGACCAAGGCTCTTCAAACTTGCATTTCTTTTTGATGGCTTCTTTATCTCTCTTACAATGTTCTAGGATGTTATGATCCCCAGAAAAACATGAAGCACAAGGTAGGCACTCTTGGGTAGTTTTATTCCGGAAAAAACCCACATCACATTTGCAAATGATGTTGCTTTCCCGGGTACATTTTGAATGGACACTTTCATGCTTGCCTGAACACATCCCACAAGGCTGGCACTGGCCAGTACCAGTACTGTCTGAAAAGTTTATTCCAGGGACACAGAGAACACAATGAAGTTTTGTGCCAACAAATACGACAGCTCCACATGGGACAGATGAGCCGCTGCCCTCATTACAAACTGGACAAGGCCAGCAATCCACACATGTTCCTGTACTAGAATTGATGGTTTTAACATGTTGTGCAGTGCAATTTTGACAGTGGGGCTTAACTGTCATACAGTTCACTGATAAAGCACACACCTGCCAACCAAAACATTCAAGAAAGAATGTTTCAATTTGAATAATTTTATCTCCTTTGAAGAAATTAAGTATTGTGTTACATATGAATGAAGCTGCTATGCAGTGAGTATTTAGTAGCATAATGACTAGTAATAGTTATCACTAAAGCTGCCCCCGCTTTCTTTTATTTCTGCTCATTGAAACAAAAATATTGAACGTTATTGTTCTAGTCGGATACTAAAAAAAAACAATTGTCTTGATATGAACTCTTTTTTATATAAGAATATATTTTGATGTGACATCTTGGCCTCGCTACGAAAAGTGGTGTCCAGAGCACATGCACAATGTGCTGAACGCGATCCAGATCCAGAAACCAAACACTTGTACTTGATAGCCTAATAAATTCTAAATAAAACGAAAATGCCATAAGCTATAATGTAAGAATAATACAAGAATATTTTCAGCCTAAAATCGGCAGAAAAATAAGAATATTCAGTCTGGGCCAGAAAAATAACATCCTTAGAAAAGAAAAGAGTGTACGAGCAAACGTATCTCGAAAGCACAACAGAGGTGAAATGTAAACAAAAGTATCGCGTTACAGTCGCCATATATGCAAATTAGAGTCAAGCTTTTTGTCCTCAATGAAAACGCAGCAAAACATCTACATTTGGATCCCTGCCGTAAGATTACTCAGTGAAAATAAGCCATCCAAATAAACGAGATGCCAAAGGAATATTTCAAACTTTATTCCTCCAGAGCTAACATTTGAGAGAACCTAAAACATATCTTGCAATATCAAGAGAAAAAAACTGGCAAAAAAAACAGAGGTGTCAAACTCTGCAAATTACAAGCGGATAACAGCGGAAGCCACACAGAAATATGACCTCTAACGGCTTTACTCTGACGAAATGTCTCCCTGAAAACACAGGATTAGTGCTTAGCGAAATATTCAAAGATCCTCCGATCATACCATACAAAAGGGGCAAAACTTCCTAAGCGGCTACTACACGTGAATGGGAGTCGCGCAGGCCTGTCACCTTATTGTTATCCTTGGGTAATTCTGACGATCGGAAGGTACTATACTGATTTAGCTATTTAGTCGCAAATGAACCACACTGGCCTCGAATTTCGATCTAGTATACTTCAGGACTCTCTGAGCTGTTTTTCCCCCAAAATCCATCTTCAGGATCTCTGAAAGCGTTTTCAATTTGTTTTAGATCATAATCTCGGCCATTTCGAAGTGAGCTAATTTAATTGAGCTGAAATAGTAATGGAGGCCGGCAAATACAAACGCTTTTCAGGGACGCTTGAACTCGAGATCTAAACCAAGGACAAAGCTCGTGGCAAAGACGCCGATCCCGCAAGTCCTCGCGCCCGTGTCCCTTTGCTGGCCTCCCATGAGCGTTTGCGGGAAAAACGTCGATCCCTTGCGGGCGTGCAAGCGATCAAATCGAGATTTTTTGCGGCTATATACCGGAAATACCTACATTCTCTCTTCTTCTCTCTCTATTACGCGGGGAGTCCTAAGGTGCCTCCTCGGGTTTTTGGCCCTCTGGGGCCAAAAACCCTGCGGGGGCAATAATTAATGATCCCATAATGAGATACAATCTAGAAGGATATGTAGAAATTATGTTTGTGTGGATGAATTTGTATAACTGTGGTTAGTTTGTTGAGAGAACTTATGATTAGCTGTTTAGTAGTTTTTCTCAACAAATCAACAACATCCATCCATCCAAAAACTATAAAAGATATTCTCCAATGTTCTGGAGAATGTTACGCATGAAAAGTACAAAGTTCAAAGTACAAAGTACAAAATACAAAGTACAAAGTACAAAGTGCGAACGGACTTAAAGTTCAAGGAAAACCGTGCTAAAAGTCTGAAAAAACGTCTCCTTCTAAAAACTTACCAAGCAAAATTAACAACATTGTGAAGCGAAATTTCACAAAACATGTTTATCCCATTCAGTAAGGGTGAACTAGCATCGGGCGAACCCGACTGGCTTTGGGACGAAACTCGAAACTACCACAATTATGCCGTTTTTATACAACAACATATTACTTACTGTTGATGAATTATATAACATGGCAAGAAACGTATCATCCATGAAATACATTTAAGTAGTACGCTATGAAATAAACAATGATAATCCCATATATAAGCAACAAAATTTAGATAGTCTGTTCTGCTTACTCTGCAGAAATTTGAGCTTACCAAAAATATTCCCGTTAAGAATGACACGAGCAAGGCGTCATCGACCCTCATTTTAATAGTGTACCTGGAAAGTATAACAACAAGTATTAAAGCTTACAGTCCAACTATTGGATTCTGCAGTACACTATATCAAGTGCACTTTACGAAGTCTTACTTACCTCTTGTGTAGAGCAAGTGTTCACGAAAAGGGAGGATTCGGCGCGGGGATTCCCCGTTTTAACCATAAGATGAATAAATTAGATGAAATGGTCAACAGCTCCTCCGCTTTTCCTGTTCTTTCGTCTGAAAAACCTAGCCTGGGTTTTCAGGGATTTTTCTCGCAGTTCTGAAAAACAGTCGTGGTGTAATGGACGACCAAAAACGATCAAATGTGAGAATGTGTTGGATGTAAACATGTGAACCGCCATCTTGGAAATACATCACGTGTGAGAGCCTCGTTCCCAGGGTCCTTTCAAATGACCCTTAGGTTCCCTTAGGCGGCCCTTAGGCAACAAAGACCTCATTGTCTGATTTCATACCGTGAGGGACTAGGTACGAGTCTGTTAATTATGGGATTAGCAACTATTGATCCCCAAGTCAGAAAGAGTACACCGAGATTCATAAAATCCCCAAGTTTGGTGTTAATCAGGCTAGTTTTGACAGAGATACAGGCATTTAAAAGCGAAAAGAATTTACAAAGAAATGTATGGAAATCCGGACAAATCCGGACAAAAGTCATCACCATCTTAGTGGGTACATGGATGTCAGTCGACCAGCTGATTATGTCATAGCTTGCTACACCGTGCTGATGAGACCCAACAAGGTCGAAACAGCTGTCCACGGTTGCAATTGTTGGCTTTCAGTTTGGACTCCATCGTGTCGTTGCCCCGTTAAACTTTTTACGCAATATCAGCCTTGCATCAATGTTTGTTACTATCATTTGTCTATTTAATGACTTGTTGCAACTTTAGCGCGACAAAAATCGCCTGTGTAAACGGACCTTAAGGATGCACAGGAACAATTAGCGCGAACGTCCTTAAGGTCACTGCCCAGTAATGCATTGCGCATCCCTACTGCTCATAATTTTACGCGTGATTAGCGCGCGCATTAGGAAATGGTGGCTTTTTCTTTACGGCTGGATCTCGCCTAAGAGGTAAATCATCATTTTCTCGAAAACGACTACGGTGACCTATCATTTTTTCTGTTGTTTTGAATTGAGTAATAAATTTCTCCGC